>JAKTSI010000036.1:0-158197 GCA_030580135.1 Petasospora easanensis | reverse complement strand
TCTTCCTGTGTCTCTGTTTGGTACAGGGATTTCTATGATCTGGTCAATGGAATGGCAATTTCCTCCAAGAAGCACCGATGTGTGTAATGATTGTATGAGTGCAGTAGTAAATGTAGAGGAGTATGTCTCTAATAGTGACAACTCCAGGTCAGAACCAAGCGCTAAGGACGGTTTTGCAGGCGGGAATGATGAGTGAAGGAATTCGTTGTTTTGATTTTAGAGGCGCGTCCCGTCGATCTCGCGGTCTGAAACTTCGAGTAGGAGGGGCAAATATTTGACCACGTACGATTTTGTGGACGGTAGTTCGAATCTTGACTTGAGCGTTAATTCTATTTTTTTTCGTAATTCTTTTTTTTTGGGCGCCAGTAAAGATATCAATCTCTTAACTGAATACTACGTTCAAAAGTCCAATATATAGACGGTAATACGTTACATTATGAGACATACCAAACAACGAAAACCAGCAGTGTACAATTTTGATAGAAGTAAACCAACCAGCTTAGAACTGCAAAGCCTGACCCTTCTGCTTCTTGTCACCACCGAGCTCGAAGTGCTTACATCTCTTCAAAGCGAGCTGGGCCTTGGTCTTGCAGACAACACACTCCAATCTCAAAACAACCTTCTTGGTGGTCTTAGCCTTCTTATGGAAGACTGGCTTGGTCTGACCACCGTAACCGGACTGCTTACGGTCATAACGACGCTTACCCTGAGCGAAAAGGGAAGCCTTACCAGCCTTGTACTGAGTAACCTTGTGCTGGGTGTGCTTACGGCACTCCTTACCCTTACAGTAAGTTCTTCTGGTCTTTGGAACGTTAACTGTGGTGAATATGTTAGTATTTCTG
Source organism: Petasospora easanensis (assembly GCA_030580135.1). Classification (NCBI taxonomy): domain Eukaryota; kingdom Fungi; phylum Ascomycota; class Saccharomycetes; order Phaffomycetales; family Wickerhamomycetaceae; genus Petasospora; species Petasospora easanensis. The sequence continues at coordinate 157,355 of JAKTSI010000036.1, read as the reverse complement.
GCCTTTTTGAAGGTTCAAAATCTTGATGGATTTCAAAGCTGAGAGTGTCCAATTAGAGAGCATTTCTGATTTGATTCGTGATATGTGAGGCTTCAATGATTCTTGTTGTGAACTCCTTCTTCATGTGAGAAGAATGTGGTGCGAAGTGACGATGCCTTCCCAGATCTTTGCTTTATGGATCTTTGATAGTGAATGAGTGGTATAAAATTGTGAACTCTTTGGCTTCTCTGATAGTTCTTGCAGTGACTTTAATGGCTGTCTTGAAACCAGTGAATAGTTCGTTGATATTGGATGCCTTCAGGGGGAAGACATCTCTTCTTCATTCGTGCTTGACGGGTCAACAATTCAAGCTGTGAATAGCTTCTCTCCTCCTTTGAATAATGTGTGCTCAATATGGATCATGATGCTCTTTGGTACACTCTCTCTATCTTCCATCTCCTTAGAGAACGTACCCATTGTGACTGATGATTAGTGCTTAGTCTCTCCTCTAACTGACCCGTTGTGAGTGTTTCGTGGTGATGTTAAATTTCAACGGGGTTGGTGCGCGCGCTCGCGAGTCCTGTGTCGTCTACATCCCAACACCACACTATAAAATTTTCATCGCGAAACCGATGGCCTCCCTGCTATTTTGCTACCTTCCGCGAATTCCTAACTGGTTTGAGCAACATAGGAAAGATGGTCAAGCGCGAAAGGATTTTTCAGACCTATATGTTTTCACGTGACATAAAAGTTGTCTGCCCTAAATCATTCGCGCTTTTGTTTACGTTTCGATTTGTAACTTCATGTCTAAAAACGGCAGTGACGCGTGTGGAGGCCGGACCCTTCAATTCAGAAGAAATTCAACCCCAACACACCCCAAACTTTTAAATATCCCCTCGGGTATAAGACTGGTCTTTTCTACCCTTTGTCTGCATCTTTTCTCGGCAAAAAACTTGTCACTTATCTGCTCTCTTCACACTTCAATCATTCCCCCATTTCACGGCATCACGTTTCACCTGAAACCTATTCACATTCATACGACACCTAAATATAATCAACATGAGGTTTGGTGACTTTGCCGAAATTTGTGGAAATACTGCACTCCCGCTATGTCAGGTTGTGAAACCTGATGACGGCGTCTCTCATGAGTACATCAGTAATGGTATTCTACCCATGTGCTACTCGCGGTCAATTGAGTTAGCGAACACTATCATCTTCCAAATTGGTAACGCATTTGTGAATATCCTGGCACTTCTTATTTTGATAATTATTGTGTACAATATCAGATCAAAGTACACTGCTATTGGTCGTCTCGAGATGTTGTTCTTCTATCATGTCACTTTGGCCTTGATCATCTGTACTTTGATTGTCGATTGTGGTGTCACGCCTCCAGGGTCCCAGTCGTATCCTTACTTTGTGGCGGCTCAGCTGGGCTTAGTCTCAGCATCTTCGTCATCATTAATGATCACAGGATTCCTTGGATTTAGGCTCTGGGAGGACGGCACCAGAGGATCATTGTTTTTTGTTCGTTTAACCGCGTTTGCTTTCTTCGTGTTGACCTTCGTTATTGCTCTCTTCACTTTCCAAAGCTGGTCAAACAACGGTGGCATTGATTCAGAACATACATTAGGTTTGTTCATTGTTGCATATGTTCTCAATGCTGTCTTCATCTTTGTCTACATCGTGTCACAGATCCTGTTGGCACTGCTGGTGATCAGAAATTACTGGGTTCTTGGCGTCATTGCACTCGGTGTGGTATCGTTCATCGTCGGGCAGGTGTTTGTTTATGTGTTCTCGAGAAAGATTTGTGAGGAAGTGAAGCATTACCTTGATGGATTGTTCTTTGGAAGTCTGTGCAACTTGTTCTCCCTTATGATGCTGTACAAGTTCTGGGATATGACTACAGATGATGATTTGGAGTTCAGTATCAGTATTAATAAGAACGGTGAGGTTTCCTATGCTGAGATGTGATTGAAAAGGAAAACCAAAGACAAAAAAGAATGGTAGAGTGGTGAGTTCTAAAGTTGTGTGGTGACGCCAAACCACACAGAATACACTGGTGCCGCACAGAAGTTCTCTGAGAATGGGAAACTACTATATATATTAATGACATGCATTTACTACGATTCACAGATGTCATAAACGTAGTTCTTTCATTATTTCATTAGTTCGTAATCGTAAAACAAGTTCTGAATATCTTAGAGGATCAAAGTATCCAAGACTTTTGGTTCCAACAGCACATTTAAGCCCCTGGCTGAAGATAGTGCGTCTCCTCTCCATCCCCAGGAAAGTTCCAAGACATCAATAACAGTGTAAACATATCTTGCTTGAACAACCTCTGCATACTGCAAACATCCATCAACAACTGCCATTCTGTCTTCTTCTCTAATTGCAGCAAGACCCAAGATAAGCAATGGCCAAGAGGCAATACCCATCACTTGACCATTTCTTGTAATCTGTTTCAATCTGTGCAATGCTGCTTCCAAATCTCGCTGGACACCTCTGTCGTTTTCATCCAGAGTCAAATTAACCACCTTCCTCAAGAGAATCTTAACCGCTCTCAGCATAACTTCAGACATGTGAACTGAATCTTTCAGCCATTGATACTTCTCAGAGTTTGGAGTCACATTTGGTGGAACAACCGGGAGTTGGTATGTCTGCACAACCTCATATAGTTTGTTTGCAGCAGTGAATGTCATGTGATGATCCAAATGACGGATGAGGTAGGAGGCTTTACATGCCAATTCAAACGCGTCAAAGCTTGCACCAAACACTGGGTGGTTCATCCAGTGAATATCACAATTCATCAACGCTCTCTTTGTTCTCTTACGAACAAGAGTGAACACCTCGAATGGACTTGGAAGTCCACGAGCGTCAACATCGTCAATGAGTAGCAGCATGCCGTATTGGTAAAGGAAGGCTTCGGTCCATCCACGCTCAAATCTTGAAGATAAGTCATCTTTGTACTCATTGTGTAGTAGAGAGTTCTCAAGTTCCATCTTGCGGTCTTCGTTACCGTAATCTGCGGAAATGAGGTCGTCATTGAATGAACCAAGTGGAGGACTCTCCGGTGAATGTGAAGAGTTCGAAGAGTTCGCCGAATCATCAGATGAATCCAAGTCCAAAAACTTCAAGGCAGAATCTTGTTCCATTGCAGTCATACGCGCCTTGATAAGTCTGTATGAACCTTTCAAATTGTCAATTCTGCGATCGTCTCTGTGGGTCCACACAGTCTTAGATCCAACGGCAAGTAATTGGAAGGCAGCACCAAGCCACAAGTGGTCCTTTTTCTTCAAATCTCGACGGCCCAGATAATCATGTAATGTCTCGTATGCATGGTTGTATTTCTGTTCCGCAAGTGGTTTTAACTCAGGGTGCTTCCAAGCCATGAAGTTACACCCGCAAGCCTCAGCAACTTTCTCCATAACAGGATTGATTTTGACAAATGGTGTCCATGTTGCACTAGCATGCAATAATGGATGGGTATACTGTGGTGCCAGTGCTGGAATAAGTGCTACTGCACATGCAGTAATGAAGGTCTCCGTTCGGCTGGTAGGGATTGGACACCAAAGAGGGATCTTATCCTCATAATTGATCATTTCTGTCGAGTAGCCCGTAAAGTCTGCTGAGTAGCCCGTAAAGACTGTGGAAGAAGTACGTGATTGCTCCTTCTCCTCTGATGAGTTTCTAATCCGTTGCCAATCAAGAGTATCATTTGGTTCCTCAAGTGGAACAATACGGCCTGTACTGTGCATATCGAGTGGTCTGAATTGTGCGCTTGATGTGCGACTTGGGGTGGGAAAGACTTCAACATCGATAAGTTCCTGATCAAGAGGATCGGTGTCCATAAGTGGAACCGGTTCATCTCCCAGCAACTGTTCAGGATCTGTGAGTAGTGTTTCAGATGGTGCTGGTGGTTCTGCGGCATCCTTAGTCGAACCGGGTGTGATGGGTGACACACCTTTTGGTTGAATATTGCGTATAATGGACATTTTCTTTTTCTCCTTGCGTTCCTTCAACAAATGTTTATCTGGCTTTGGGATCTTGTAATCCTTTGGAATAGCTTCCTTCCCCTTTGGCCAGACGCAAGGGATACACTTCTGATAGCACGCTTGGCATACGGGCCTCTCTTCTGAACACTTCTTCTTGAGCTTCTTGCAGTTGAAACAGCCCATTCGTGACCGCTGGGGCTGCTTGCTCTTTGGTACTTTAGACCTAAAGTTCAGCACTAGCTCGTAAGGCCTGGAAGTCATGTTTGAGTGCTTGAGATCTTGGAGAGACAATGTGGAGGTGGCTACCAAAGTTTGATATTCCTGTCAGGTTCAAAGTAGGAATTTTCGCGATGATTAATAAGAAGGCTTAAATGTGGGGTCTTTGAATGATGATGAGTGTTATGTTAACAATGTAATAAGTCGTTAATGTGTTTTGTATGCCTTTATACTGACTTTCACGTGAAGATTCTAACTCGTTTGCGTATCCCTAGGTTCTATTAATAGGCAAAACAAGGTTTGTGTGTCCCGTACCATTTCCAGGGCACCCCAAACGTAAACAGGAACGAGCTTTTAGCAACTGGTGCAGTACTTTAAACATCGGAATTAGAAACAAACAAACTAAGGAACACTCTTACATTTCTGGGTGGAAACAATCCTCCATTCTTACTTGTTACAATAAGTTTTTTTTTGCCAATGTCTTACGATCCATTGGTGTCAGAATCAGAATCCAGTAGTGGTGAAGGTTCACCCTCTCGTGCAGGATCTATATCAAACACACCGCTATCAGATAGCTCCCCTCGGCCTATTTCACAAGGAGTTGACCCTCCTTCTCCATCTCCACTAAGACAGACTGTATCTCCTGAGGAGCAAGATGCGCTTCCCTCATCACGGTCGGGCACGCCCAACATCCAGAATGAAGATCTCCCCACAAAAGTGACTCTCTCTGCTTCTGTCATGCTTTCCAGGCTTCCGCCTGATTCATCTCGTGTAATTTCCAAGATTGTGGAGCCTAATAATGAGAAAATTACGATACGTTGTCAGCCAATTGGTTCAGTCCCAGAATTAACCCCTAACGTATTCAAGATCTCATACCATCAGCCATTCGCCACACTTGTCAAATTCCTCACAAAGAAGCTTAGAAAGAAGCTCCCCAATAAGGGTGATACAATCTATTGCTATGTTAACAACTCTTTTTCACCTAGTCCAGATGAGATTGTGGGTCATTTGCACAGACACTTTGCCGCCAATGGTGAACTAGTGGTCAGCTACTGTGCTGTGGTTGCTTTCGGATGACTATGGAAGGAATGTTATCATAATGACTTGCTAATGAAAAAAGACTCTTCTTAATGATCTATAAAATTTATTCGTTTATACATATTCGTAAGTTCATTACTTGTTCTCTTGTTCTTTCTCCAACTCCTTCTCTAATTCCTTCTCCTTTCTCTCCATGCTCCACTTCAATCCGTACTTCATTGGCACGAGCAGTGAAATAGTTGATAACACGCCAAACCCAGCCATAAGTGTGAATGTTCCTCCAACAGTAAGTTTGTCATTCATGCTTGTCAACACTGCAACAAACAGAGCGCCCGCTAGACATCTTGTGAGGTTGACACAACTGGAAGCAGCACTGCTGTGTGATGGATAAAGGTCAATCAACAGCGTCATATTAATACCCACCATTGCCAAGCAACCCATGCAGACGAAGAACTCACTAACCAGAACTGAAGCGATGTGTACTTGCTTGTAGAGACACCAACCGAACATGATTGTGAAACCATCAGTGATGGCCGTGTATGGGAAAATAACAAGAACACGAGCCTGCACAATGTTGAAAGGAGATGAAGTTGCAATCTGACCCGCTGTTTTACGTTTCTCAAATGAAGCATAACGGCGTCTGTATACCCAATCCATGATACGACCAGACATGATCGAGCCACATAGTCCACCCATGCCGGCTGGAAGATAACACCAGCCAATAGTCATGACACTGTAGTTGTAATTGGTTGAAAGCTCATTTGTAAGGGAAGTAAGAAGCATGGTCCAGATTGCAAAATGAATGGCGCCGTTCAGCAAGCAGATAGCAATCTCTGGAAGCACCAAGATCTTGAATGGGGCAAGGTAGTCCGGTTTTGTCGTTGGCTCCAAAGTATTGTTGTCTGGTCTATCCAGGTGCCATCTTCTCCGTACAAAAGGTAACATAAGCAATGGTGCCTTATTCAAAAATGCCGTAGGTGTTATTGATCCGTTACCAACCATAGCTCTCTTGGTTTCTGGGAGAACAATAGCAATCATGATGAGTGTAGCACCACCTCCAATTGCAAGGAACCAGAAGATGGCTCTCCAGTCAAACCCAGCAATCAAGGCGGCACCGATCAAAGCACCAAATGCTTGTCCAAGAAGTGTAAGACCAGACTGAATGCCAATGAATCCACCACGTTCAGCTCTTTGTGTATAGTCACCAACAAGGCCAGAACAAACTGCAACGGTTGGTGCAACTCCCGAAGCCTGTATGATTCTGAAAACAAGCAAAAGAGGATAACTGTTTGTGCATGCAATAACAATAGATGCTATTATGAAGATTATAAGGCATAACATAAGCACTGGCCTTCTTCCATACGCGTCTGCAAGACCACCAACCACAGTTGGTGCGATGCCTTGAAATGCAAGGTACACAACGACGGAGATGTTGACGAGCTCTTCACTGACGTTAAACTCCTCCTTGAGGACCTGAAGAGCTGGATAGTATATGGGAGCACCAAACGATGACCATATGGATACTGAGGCTGCAAGGATCACCATAAGGTATTTCTCACGATGGCTGAAGACCGTGTACGCTGGTGCTGCGGGAGTCTCATCTGCTGTGGTAAGAGACTCTGCAGAAAGCTGTGAGGGCTCTATTTTATGAGATTTGAGTGAATGTGAATCTTTCTTTTGGTTCTCCATCCTGGGGACTCCCGAGCTCTATAGTTGGGCTTTCCTGTATGAATCTCTGTGTAAAGAGTGTAAAGATGAGAGAGATTATGCGTCATGTGCACCTTTTTCAGGCTGCTTGGCCCAGTCGCGCGGGTGCAAGCTTCCGGCTTCTCATCACGTTAAGACGGCGTCTAGCAACTACAAAATGTCGTAAGATGTTTCGGTGTTTTATGATAGAATTATTGTAAAGTTGATCACGTGTACTTTCGTATGTGTTTGTTCGTAAATACCCCTTAAGTTTTCGACTTCTTTAGCTCCCTGGCTGCTCTCCACTTATCCGCGTACTTGACTGGTACAATCAACGCCACGGCAGAGAGGATACATAACCCTGCCATAAGGGTCATGGTTCCTCCAATAGTAAAAGCATTGTTCATATACGTTAGAACCCCCACAAATAACGAACCAGCTAAGCATCTTGTTAAGTTGACGCACGATGTCGCGGCGGACGCATGCTCCGGGTACAGATCAACCAGCATGGTCATATTTGTGTTCAGGACCGACAAGCAAGACATTGCCAAAAAGAATGAGCTCACACATATGGTTGCTATATGTACGTGGTTTTGGAGACACCACCCAAACATGATAGTAAATCCGTCTGCCATGAAGACAAAGGGGAAAACAACAATCACGCGAGCGTAAACCAGATTGAAGACTGCATCTGGTGGAATTGCCCCAGACTTCTTATCTGCAAGAAACTTGTTATGGAGTTTACGATATACGAAATCGATTGCTCTTCCAGTAACAAATGAACCAATGAGGCCTCCCATTCCAGCAGGCAAGTAACACAGCCCGGTCTTTAGAACACTGTAACCGTATACCTTGGAGAGTTGAGTAGTGAGACAAGTAAGAGAAACCACCCAAACAGAGAAATGCAGAGCCGCATTGAACAGACAAATAGCAATTTCTGGAAGAGCAATAATCTTTAAGGGAGCTAGAAAGTCCTTCTTGGCTTCTGGTGGAACGCTGTCGTAGTCTGGATCATCGAGCTTCCACTTCTTGCGGTATCTTTTCAACGTTAACAGGGGAGACTTGTTCAGAATACTCTTTGGTTCAACAGATCCATTCCCCACAAAAGATCTCTTGGTTTCAGGCAATACCAAAGCAGCAACTATCAGCGAAATTCCTCCTCCAATACTCAAGAACCAAAAGATAGCCCTCCAATCAAAGCCGGCTATAAGTCCAGCACCAATGAGCGCCCCGAACGCCTGACCCATTAGCGTCAATCCGGCAAGGATACCAATGAACCAACCCTTCTCATGTCTCTGTGTGAAGTCTCCTACAATTCCAGAAGTAACAGCGACAGTGGGGCTGATACCACCTGATTGGATGCATCTCAATACAAGGAGTGCAGGATAGTTGTCGATCACGGCGATACCAATAGAAGCACCGACAAATATGATTGCAGACAAGAGGACCACAGGTCGTCTTCCATAAATATCTGCAAATCCTGCAAAGAACATGGGTGAAATACCTTGAGCAAGAAGATACACCACAACGGAAATGTTCACTAGTTCTTCTGAGATGCCGAACTCCTTCTCGATGGTCCCCAGGGCGGGATAGTAAATCGGTGACCCCATGGCCGACCAGCATGCAACTGTGGCAGATAATACGACGATAAAGTACTTCTCAGGTGTGGAAAATATTGTATAAGGAGGTTCATTGCTTACAGGCTCAGTTTTTGTGCTGAATATCTTCTTGAGAGACCTAAAAGAAGCCGGCTTCGTATCTGTGGGCCGTAACAGTTCTGGATACGCTGTTGGTTGTGCTTGTTCATTCGAGTTGGTAGAAGATTCTGATATCACTTCCATATCTGTTTGTTTTTCTGATTTGTGTGTCATGTTAGGGGGGTCTTGGTTTAAAGGAAAGCAGGAACTGTGATGCTTATCAATCCTTTAGAGAACTGTTTTCTTGAAGGTCGGCAGTAAACGCCATAATGCCCGATTTGGAAATAGGCCCGACAAGATATTTCTTGTTCTTTCAGTTAAACCTTGTGGTGAGAAGTTTGCTTCTAGATACTATACATAAGTTTGCTGGGAGTTTTAGGTCTTCTGAAGTACATCTAAGAGTGCTTTGAGCTTTTCCTATGCTTTTCATTCCTATTTGTGAAGCATCCCTATGAGTCATGACTGATAGAGAGTGCCCTAGTCAAGCTACTTCTAATCTCAGAGTGAAGAAAAGAACAATATATTCACTCGGATTAAAGGTTGACAATCCCTTCCACCCCTCGATAGACAGGTCTAGGACACCATAAAATCTCTAGGGAACGTACACAACCTCATTCCATCGTTTAAGGAGCAAAGCCAAGAATGTCTAGGAACAGAGGAAGGGCCAGCTCAGTCTATCCGGGCTACGACGCGGGTGAACGGAGTAGCCAAGAACCGAAGCATTTCAACACAGGTACGATGACCAGAATGTTATTAACGATGAGACCAATAGGTAAGTCGGATCAGTGGATCGACCATTGGAGAGATGAGCTGGTGGAAGCGGACGCGGGGAACTTCGCGACTCTTTACACCTGGACATTTGCTCGGACACCATACTGTCACATAAATTGCGTTAAAATAGCAAAAACGGAACATTTTTGGGAATTTTATTATGATTTCTTATGTAGCAAATGTGTCTTACTAAGCCTATTTGCATCAAGATGTCAAAATCGCTGGCTTTTTTTGAACAATTTAATGAAGTGAGAACAAAAAAGTTCAATACTGATAACATCACTTCATTTTCTGAGGAAGTCTAAATTTTTGAGTTGCTATTTCAGTGGTTTTGGGCCCATTTTTGGAATGTCACGAGAGAATGCTAACGAAATCATCTCTAAAATTCCCGGATTTATAACTTGGTTGTGGAGCAATGCGATTGGAAATATGTAGTACAATATGCCGCGGCGTACAAGCGCTTATATTGAACCGGGGCAAAGGGCTCGGACCAGAGACTCCATCTTTATACTACGCCTTTCACTGTGTTGAAAATAAGTCTATAGATGCAATTAGTGCTTAAAAAACAATAGATGTTATATATGTATGTGCTTTTTAGAAGCAATTTGTTAGGGGTGTTGAGCGATAGGACCGCCGTTATGCCTTCTCTTCATTCTGCGCCTTCAATTCTCTAGCAGCTCTCCATTTATCAGCATATTTCACAGGAATGATAAGAGAAATACCTGATAACATACCCAGACATGCCAAAAAGGTCATGGTACCACCGACAGTCATGGCGTTGTTCATGTAGGTCAACACTCCAACGAACAAGGCGGCCATAAGGCATCTTGCCAAATTCGCAGCAGAGGAAGCAGCAGATGCATGTTCTGGATAAAGATCAACAAGCATAGTCATATTGGCATTCAAGCAAGAGACACCACCCATAGCCAAGAAGAACGTACTCACACAAATGACAGCAATATGGACATGCTTATAGATACACCAACCATACATGATTGAGAAGAAATCACACATGGCGACATATGGATACACGACCACCACACGGGATTTGACCAAGTTAAATGGCGTGTCATCTGAGATGGCTCCTGTTTCTTTGTCCTTGAGGTATTTTGTGTGCATGCGATTGTAGACATAGTCAATGGCTCTTCCTGCTAAGACAGTTCCGAAGAGACCACCAATACCAGATGGTAAATAGTACAAACCAATTGTCAGAACATCATATCCATACCCTTCAGAAAGCTCACTTGTAAGAATGGTCAATGAAACAACCCATAAGGAAAAGTGGATAGCAGCGTTAAAGAGACAGATGGCAATCTCAGGAAGAAGAAGGATCTTAAGAGGGGCGAGGAAATCCCTTCTAGATTCAGCTGGAACAGTTTCATAATCTGGATTAGCAATTCTCCATTGCCTGCGGAAGTAAGGCACCATGAGGAGAGGACTCTTATTGGCCCAGTTCTTTGGAATAACAGAACCGTTTCCAACAAAGGATCTCTTAGTCTCTGGCAGTACGATCAGGTTCATAAAGAAAGAGACACCACCACCGATAGCCAAAAACCAGAAGATGGCTCTCCAGTCAAATCCAGACACAATACCTGCACCAATAATGGCACCAAAACCTTGACCCAGTAAACTGAATCCAGACATGATGCCCATGTACCAACCCTTCTCGTGTCTCTGAGTGACATCACCAACAAGACTGGCAGAAACTGCAACACAAGGACTGATACCAGCGGACTGAATACATCTGAGAACCAACAAACTTGCATAACTATCGACAAGTGCGATACCAACAGAAGCGCCAATGAAGACCACAAGTGATATGAGGATCACAGGACGTCTTCCGTAGACATCAGAAAAACCAGCAACAAATGCTGGGAATAAGCCCTGGCATAACAAGTAAACCACAACAGATACGTTGACAAGTTCTTGTGAGATGTTGAACTGATCTTCGATGATACCAAGCGCCGGATAGTAAATTGGAGATCCGATAGTAGACCAGAAGGCGACAGAGGCGGCAAGGAAGACCAGAATATAAAGCTCAAATTTCGAAAGTACTGTATGTGGTGGTGTATCTCGTATATCTCCTCCACTTCTTGTACGATCCATTATGTTGGGTTTCTTTGACGCTATGGGCACTATCTCTGATTGCGAATCTGTGCGTGTGTTTTGTTCTGGTACCGACTCCATTACCAGATGTATTGTGAAAACGAATAGTCAAAAAGCCTCAGCAGTATACTATATTTGTACAGGTGACTTAGGAAAGACAATGATACAAACACAAACTTCAAAAGGCGTTGCGATACATAATAACTGGCCTTGAGAACTCGAAGATGGAGGGAAGCCAAGCGGTTTTATAATTTCTGGTTGCATATCGGCATCGCGTCCGCGGATTTACCGTCGTAGATAGTTCGGAGATGGTGTCCTAAAATAGGGCGAACGCCGAGGAGCTCGGGGATAAATCTAGTAGCCACACACTTTTACTTACAAGGATTTAACGGAGGTTTTGGATCGTGAAATTGGAAACCATTCTAGGAGCTAATGTCCGGATCCAACAAACCTTGTTGTTTGCCATTATGTACCATGACGACGTAGGCTTGTAGTAGCCCTCTCGCCAGACTAAACAGTGTCACTTTAGGGCAAAAATTTGGAAGCTTCCAGCCTGTTGTAATTGATTCAGTCGTCAAGATACTTATACTTGAAGAGAAAAAGTTTTCAAAAAAGATAAGTAGAACCTATTAAAAAAGCATAAACATTTCTAAAAGTGAACAGACACAAAAATTTGGAAAATTGATGCTTTTGTTCAGAATATTATCAATGTCACTATTTAAACAGCAAAATTTTCCAAAAAATAAGTGACTTCGTGGCCAAGTTGGTTAAGGCGCACGACTGTTAATCGTGAGATCGTCAGTTCGACCCTGACCGAGGTCGTTTATTTTTTTATTTTTGGGGTTAAAAACTCGATTTGGTTGCAAATAATGCGCTCCAGACCCCTAATTCAGCCTCAACATACCAATGAATATCCGCAGCCTACATTCTTCTGATTTAGTCAATCAAGGACAAGAGAATTAGAGTGAACGAAAAAGTGGATGAACAGTAATTAAATACTAAAATGAGGATATGGAAGTCATGACTATCAAACTTGTATAGACCAGTTTGGGTTAAGCAGATGCCTCAAGAGAGCCCGAGAAGCAAGGAGAAAACTCACATAATAACACAACAAGAGTTAGTCTTCTTAGCCTGTTTGTAGAACATCTTTGAGGAAGAAGATAAAGCTTCACTCTTGTCAACAAGCGAGTCCAACTTTTCACCTCTCTCCAAGACAGAGTTGATTGTTTTGTGTAACACAACCTTGGTTTCATCCAACTCCTGCTGAACACGCATGATGGAATCGGCCTGAGATGGGTCTTGGTACTTCTTAATGTATGTGGCAAGCTCTGGGAAGTCAAGAGATGAAGAGGTCTGTGTGGCATTGATCCACTGTGATGGTGGATGGGAGGAAATGTATTCATCAAGAACCTTGTTGAGAAGTGTGTAGGCGGGTCTGACCGGGTACTCTTTGTCTGTGATCAAGATACCACAAAGGCCCTCGGAACGAGCATATGCATGGCCAACGTAGTTGTTTTCTTCAACACTCTGTCTCTGACCAGGTTCAGTTCTCTGTGCGATGGTCTCTGAGAAGAATGACATGAATTGCGACACGGATGTACGCTCAAAGAAGGAGAAATCGGAAACATCCTTTGTGGAAGCAAGCTCCACGCCCTGCTTGTCCTTGTTTTTGAGGATACCGATGTAGTAGATCTTCATGTTCTGTTGTGTCTGAGGCTTGCCGCTGTGCCATAGAGGTTGATAAGAGTGTGGAAGACGTGGTTTGTTTTGAAGTCCCGCGATTGCGGTGGCGGCTCAAAGGTGTGGCCCTACCACCAAATTTCCCGATTCCCGATTCCCGAGACCGAAATTTGTCATCTAGCGATGCCTTTGCCTCTCATCAACAACCTTTTACCTCCACATCAATCATCACACACAACAATGCAGAGAACATTATTTGCTCGTGCTGCTTCTGCTTCACGCCTTGGTGCCCGCAGAGCTCTTTCTTCCTCCACCAGAGCCCCACAGAACGCTGCCTTTAACGCAAAATGGCTCCTTCCTTCATCCATCATGGCTGCCGGTCTTGCCACTTACTACTTCACTAAACCAGTTGCTCTTGATGCCAAGAAGACCCCAGCCCCAAAGAAAGATAATAAGGAGTCTTCTACCACCCCAGAGGAGAAGAAACAGGAGACAGCGTCTTCTGAAGGAGAGTCAAAACCAGAAGAGACACCTGCTGAGGGCGAGCAGGAGCAGAGCGCAGCCTTCAACCCAGATACCGGTGAAATCAACTGGGATTGTCCGTGTCTCGGTGGTATGGCCCACGGTCCATGTGGTGAGGAGTTCAAGGAGGCCTTCTCCTGTTTTGTGTTCTCTGAGGCCGAGCCAAAGGGATTCGACTGTATTGAAAAGTTCAAGAACATGCAGAACTGTTTCAGAAGATATCCAGAAGTTTACTCCGAGGAGATTAGAGGCGAGGATGAACCTGCTGATGACTTGAGAGTTGAGCCAGAGACTGTTGTCATTCAGGAGAAGATCGAAATCTCCGAGTCTCCTGCTGCCTCTATCGATGTTATCGTCGAGACAGATGTTGCTGAGAGCACACCAGCCCCAGGTGCCCCAGTCACTGAAGTTGCTAAGGAGGAGGTTGTTCCTACACCTGAGACATCTGCTTAAATCTTTTAAAAAAAAGTCGCCTAACTTATAGTCATATAGTATTTCATGGAGGTGTATAAGAGTGTCGTGTACATATTAAGAACTACGTATTATAGAATCTCATCATGTAAAAAAGTCGTAACATCATTAAAGTTTTCTTGCTCTTAGAACCTCCCCGCCAGTGTATCCAGCGAGATAGGTTCATAATCATTCTCATTTACCTTAATAAAGAGCACATCTTCGGATATATATGCAACAAGTCCTTTCTTTCCTGTACTTTCTTGGGAAATCTTGAACAATGATTTACCAGAAGATAGGTCAGCTTTCATTGGTGTCAGCAGCAAATTGTGTTGGTTGCAGTAGTCCTCAATAACATCTCTGAATGACACCTGAAGTTTATGAATTGGAATACCCTTTGGCTTGACATCCACTGTTTCTGGCTCAGAGATTTGGGCTAGAGAATCAAGGATCTGTGATTTAGTAATAGTTTGATGGACCGGGGCAACAACGTGGGTATCAAGTGCCTTGTTGATCATATCCAATCCCTTAGAAATTTCTGTTTCAATAGTAGACACAAAATCAGGGTGTTCTCTTCTGAGAGATTTGGACCATCTTGATATGTTATCTGCAACCTTTTTGTATCCCGTACCAGAACCACTTTTACTTATCAGCTGTAATGAGTGGTACAATCCAGATAACCAAGAGTTAAAGAATGCCAGTGTCAGGAGCTTGGAGAGAACATCCTTATCCAAATATTCACTCCACAGTTTCATAACCTTCAGATTTCTATCATCAAACTCATCCAAGAACTGCACTTCCTTCATCAAAAGATCAACCAACGTTGGGACCAACTTCTGCAAACTCTTCCCAAATCTTTCAGAACCAACAATCTCTTTATAAGCAACAAGCCCTGGAATATGTCCCATGTTTAAGTTCCATGAACTGAGAATCGAATCATATTTAGCTCCAAACTCTCTCTTCACATCATCTGTGTTGTTCAAATATGGCATCCACTCAAACACCCACACGTATGGTGTATCATCACCACCCTCCAAGACATTCCAGTCTTTGATAGCCTCCAGAATGCGAGGTGTGATGTGTGTGTTTAAGAAGTTCTCAATGATACGTGGGTCCAAGACAGCTTCCCAATCAAGAAGCAGTGTGATAGGAACGTTTGGCTGAGACACGGGCCATGAGGATAATGCAGCAGTAAATGGTGGGTTCCAAAGGGAGTAGAGTAGCGATTGTAAAGGATTAAACTCTCCATAAAGTTCGGGCGATGGAGGAAGTGTAGAGGTCCAGAGCTGTAGCTCATCAAGAAGAGATGTATCGGTGATATCGAGTGGTGACCATTCTGAGAAGAGAGTGACGAGAATTGGTTTCAATGCAGAGAGTATAGTTTTTGAAGCGTCATGATCTGGTAATTCCGTTGATAAAGAGGCAAAGAACGAGTAATTGTCCTGTATATGACTTCGTAGTTCCTGGGAACGTTGAAGTGCAGGTGTATCATCGCGAGATATGATTGTTTGAATGGTGGCCATATGCTCTTGCAGGGATTTGTAATGCTCCAAAAGACTCTTGTTCTTGCTTTGTCTCTCCATATATTGTTGGATTTCAAACTCAGCCATTTTCTTTGATGCGATGAGGTCTGTAAGCTCATTGTTCAGCTTGTCAAGCTGGGCGGTAACCTGTTCCAGCGGTTCATTACCACCTTCCTTTCTGAGTTGAATAAATGTTCTCTTGGATTCATTAGATTGTTTGTTGCTTAATTCTTTGATGCTGATTGGAACAGTAACACCAAGCGCCTCTATTTCATTGATGATCTGGAACAGAGACTTCTTCGGCACCTCTTTGTAGTACTCTTCATCCTCAGAACTTTCATCTTCACTAAAATCATCTTCATTTTTAGTCTTGCCTCCTTGACCCTTCTTCTTTCCTTTTAGTAGAGAAGCACCAATTCCAACTCCTTGGCGATGAACACCCAACTCCACTGGTTCAAGACGACCTTGAAGAGAGGCACCAAGACCCTTTCCAGGCTTCCAACCCATTCTCTGAAGAAGAGCAGCACCCAGACCGTATTTCTTTCCATTTTTGAAATTATTAAATCCAGTTCGTGTGCTGTTGACGTTTGATAATGATTCAACCTCGCTATATGAGAGCTTCGGTACTGTGTTGTTTGTTGTCTCTGTAGCCATCGGCTCTTCATCTTCTTCAACTGCATCAACAATGGGCGTGTCTGATGCCACAGTGAAGTTCATAGGACGCATCATCATGAATGAAGGGTCTTTAAATGGCTGTTTCATTGAGAACTCATCTTCGATTGAAACTATCTCTTGGTTCTTGGGTTCTTCACTCGATGGCGTTTCTTCCTTTCGCCTCTTGACATCAGTGCCCTCACCCAGAGTCTCAGTGTGTCCTTGAAGGAAGTCAAACACGTTGAGTCTTCTCTTCTTGGACTCTTCCACCTCCATGACTCGGCTTTATGAACAATAACAGTGTTTAATTGTGGGTTTGTTGTCTGCGCTGATTGTTGTTTATAGAGATGACCTCAATCGCGGGCTCGATAAATTTGTTGATTCGCCAGCCCCGGAATCCCATCCTCTTATCTTACCACAGGAACAATCCTCAATGCCTACACAAGCACATCAATGGGCAGCTGATGCCACTGAGAAACTCCACACAGCTGAGCGAATTGGCGAGCAGGCCAATGCGCTCCTTCTACGAACAAGAGACGGTCTTTCGAGGGCTAATGAGCAACTTGACAGGTGTGTCTTCCTACTAGACGCCACACAGGGCCAACTGCATTTACTCGACATCATAAAGAGCAGCATTAAGGATATACGGAGCGATAAGGGACATACTTTTAAAGTTCTGTGTATTGCTGTTGAGAGTGCATTGGACGAGGTGGAAACTGCATTTGGGAATTTGGTTGAGATACATGTGGACCCTGCACTTCGTATGGAGAGGAAGAATGATGCCACAACGTTATATGACTTTGTCTCTGGAGAAATCCTGGACTTGTTAAAGGAAAGTCAGAAAGACCTGGACCAAGCATATAATGAACTTGAACTTGAATTAGACGAGCATGAGAGGAAAGTGTCATTAAAGACTAAGGAGTTCACACAGCTCTTGGAGTCATTGGAGAAAGACGTTGCAAAGGCAAATGAGAATGAGGAAGCTTGGGTTACCGAGACATTGGATGAAGTCCGTGGACTTGAGGATGAAATAGCACAGCTACTGGAGTCTATAACTGCTCACTATGATCAGTGCCTACGTGGAGTTGACGTTGTTGAAGGTCGTGTGCCAGATATTTCAGAAGATGATAAGAGAGAATTGTTCAATGTCTTGGAAACCGATGTGAAAGAAGTGCCTGAAGTTTTGACTGACTTGGAAGAGGCTCTTGGTGATATGAGTCGGAGATGTGAAAAGATTGACGAGCACCTTGCTGGACAAGGTAATCTTTACACCAGATTGAAGAAGTTGTCTTCGGACTTGAAAGAGTATGGCGATAAGGGACTCTCTGAGATATTGAAGCTTACTGAAGAGCATACAGCGAAGTTTGAGAAAGCTGTTCGTGAAGTTAACGAACGTTTTGACGAATCCTCGGATCTGGTATCCCATTATAGTCAGTTTTCCAAGTCGTACTACGCTCTTATCCTGGAAATCGAGAGAAGACGTCAAACACAAGAATCCATGCTCAAGCTGATAGATGAAACACAATCCAAGCTACAAGATATGCAAGACGAAGATTACAAGCTGAAAGATGCCTTCATGAAGAGTCATGGTGAGTTTTTACCAAGCGACCTATGGTCTGGATTTAAGAATGAGGAGCCTCTCTATAACTTGAGCATCACCATGAGTGACGTGCCTCTTGTCAGCAGATCAACAGTTTCTACAGCCAAGAAAGTTTTACGTTAATGACCATTATTTGTATGTACATGCACATCTACTCATTATTTATACTCATTCTCCAACTGTATGAACATCTCCCTAACTCCTTCAGCGGTTAATTCCTGTGGCTTTCTTTCAGAAGCATGTCTAATAGCTACTGTTCCATTCTCAACCTCCTTGTCTCCAATCATGATGATGTAGGTATATCCCTTCTTAATTCCCTCCTTGATTCTGTTTCCAACAGTTTCCTTTCTGGAATCAATATCGACATGGAAGGTCTGATGGACAAGTCTTGTGCTCATCTCACCTTCTTCATTGATTCTCTTGATAGCTTCCTTTGCGTAGTCAACGTGCTTGTCACTCACAGGAACAACAAGTGCTTGACGCGGAGACAACCAGAAAGGCCATTTACCGTTGTAATGATCAATCAAAATGGCCAAGAATCTCTCCAAGGATCCGAAAACAGCTCTGTGAATCATAATAGGTTGTTTGGAAACACCATTTTCGTTCGTCTTATACTCCAATTGGAATCTATGTGGTAACTGGAAATCAAGCTGGATCGTAGCGGCCTGATGCCACTTACCTGTGTGATCAGCTAACACAACGTCAATTTTTGGACCATAGAAAGCACCATCACCTTCATTAACAGTCCATGGTTTGCCTGTACCTTCCAGAGTTTCCTTAAGTGCCTGTTCTGCAACGTCCCACTCTTCAATCTCACCAATGTGTTCTTCAGGACGAGTCGATAAGAGGAGCTTATACTCTGGAATATTGAAGATCTGATACACTTCATCAATCATCTGTAAGGATT
Source organism: Petasospora easanensis (assembly GCA_030580135.1). Lineage (NCBI taxonomy): Eukaryota > Fungi > Ascomycota > Saccharomycetes > Phaffomycetales > Wickerhamomycetaceae > Petasospora > Petasospora easanensis. The sequence goes on along the minus strand of JAKTSI010000036.1, from coordinate 138,534 downwards.
TTTGAATCTCCTCTTTGATCTGTTCCTGAGTACAGAAGATGTGGCCATCATCTTGATGGAATCTTCTCACTCTCGTCAATCCGGATAGAGATCCACTTGATTCGTTTCTATGCAACGAGGAGAAGTCGGACAATCTTAAAGGTAATTCCTGATATGATCTATCAAATCTTCCAAAGATGACACAGTGTCCAGGACAATTCATTGGTTTCAAGCCGTACTCTTCCTTCTCTAAATCGGAGCCTTCAACTCTAAACATATCTTCATGGTAGTTCTCCCAATGTCCTGATTTCTCCCATAGTGACTTTCTGTAAATGAGAGGTGTGATGACTTCTCCAAAACCGAATTTACGCTGATGTGCCTTCATAAATGAGATGAGCTTGTTGAAGATTCTTGTTCCATGTGGGAGGAAGAACACAGATCCAGGAGTCACAGGGTCGATCATGTAGAGCTGTTGGCGGGTAGCGATCGACAGGTTTGTCACTGCAGAGGACTCAGCCTTTGTGGAGTTATGACGGAGTTGGGACCATATCGTCCTCGTGGTGGTCCTTGAGAACATCGTAGCCCTCATTGTGGATGTGTGGCCTTGTGGAGAGAAAGAGGGAGTAAGTGGTAGTTGGGTGGAGTTGGAATCCAATTACCGCGAAGTTTGCATGGCCAAACCTTTTCTTCTACACGCAACAATAGACACGGATTATCTTTAGTGGGAGGATTGTGGGACTTTTATTCTGCTTTCATTGATATTGGATGACTGGGAGATTTTATACGTAGAAAAAAGAGTGTAGTAAGAATACCCCAATAAGCTACTAGCTAGCAGGCACCTGGCTTCATCATGACTGGGTGCCTTTAACGTTAGATGAAGATCCACGATCATAATGAACCTCCAATCAAAAGAGCTACATAGCTAGACATTCCATATCCAGCCAATTACCAATCACCAAAGCCACAATGAACTTATGTATCAATCATCTTTAGGCAATGACAATAACCTCTCATGAACCCACAGTGCTCTTCCAACACCCGGACACCAGGGCGAAAAAGAGCTGGTCGCGATGGAAAACAACCGACGTAAACGCCTACAGAAAACCCATAAGAACCAACTACGAATTCCATTTCTGATCGACCAATTCAGATATTTTAAAGAGAAATGTCCGACTCTCTAACATCACTGAGAAAAGAGTTCGCGCGCTCTGGTACTGTTGAGCTCGTTGATGCTGCTGGGCAGCCAACAGAGGACATTGGCACCGCTTCCTCGCTCAAGTTCATCAAGTTGGATAAGACCTTCCCACTCGACGAGGAAACGATATACAAACTTGATGGTAAGGGAATAACACTTCGTGTGGCATATTTCGCATGGGTTAATAAGGAACTTTCACGTACAGACTTCTTGGAAGCTGCCGAGGAGAAGAAGATTGAGCCATTGGCTTTCATCCAAAGAAGTGATCTTTGTCAATGGTTGGATGGTTCAAAGACAGAGTTCGAGTTCTCGTCAGATAAGACTGAAGAAGCTGCAGAGGGAGATGTTTCAATGACAGATGCTGTGCCTACAAAAGAAGCAGACCCATTCCTTGAGGCTGTATTGGCAAATGAAAGAAACATTGTGGATCATAACACCTCTCTTCGTGGATCGAAGAGTGTGGACTTTAGCAATGCTGCTGAGATGTGTAAGAGATCATATCTGATGGAGCCAAAGAAGGGATCAAAGAGAGCAGGTGAATCTCATTCTTCTGATTCTAAGAGATCTAAGAAACCAGTCACACCAATCATCCTCATTTCACCAGCTGCATCTGCCCTGCTCACCATGGCAAACATCAAGTCATTCCTCGAGAAAGGTGTGTATATTGATCCTAACACCAAAGATCCACAACAGAGAGAGCTTCTCAGTACAGAAAATATCACAATGATCACACATCAATTCCCAAAGCTTGGGAAGATGACCTTCATGGTTGTCAACAGCACAGAGAAGTTCACTAAGGATGAGCATTGGGAGCGTACAGTTGCTGTGTTCACCACAGGTCAAACATGGCAGTTCAAGAACTACAGATGGACGTCACCTGCTGAACTGTTCTCAAAAGTGAAGGGATTCTTCTTCTACTTTGATAAGGAGCCAATCCCATCAAACGTGAAGGAGTGGAATGTGGAGAGAGTTGCCTTGGACAAGTACAAACGTTTCAAAGACGCTGTTGTGCTCAACGCCTTCTGGGACTCGTTGGAGAAGACATTAATCACCAGGGGCTACCAACCACGTTGAAGTGAAATAAAGAAAAGAGATGTAAAATAGACGGAAAGTCGCTAATACGCCTTACTGTAGTCCAAAAGCCGGAACCCGAGAAGTCCCAATTCTTCGCGAGGGAAATCAATTTCTCCTGGGAAGCCTCACGCCCCCATTAACACCCGCCCTTAACACTCACTTACAACACCAGACACACCTCAAAGGGGGTCTTGAACAAGAATCATTATGTTCCGGCTACTAGTGCCGTCCATAACACGGAGCACGACACGCTCGTTCCAACCATTACGCCTTCCGCGGTTAGTGCAGCTCGTAAAGCCTTCGACCTCCTTGGCTCATCGCCGTTTGCTACTCTCCACAAGGCTTTACTCCACACACCCAACAAGACCAAACAAGGAGGACACACCATCAAACTCATCAAATGACACACGTGCGCCTCGTACTAAAGAAGAATGGCTTGCACGCGCCACATCGTTCGGACAGCGGTTTCGAGTCCGTGCTAAATGGCTGTTGAAACGTTCCATGCGACCATTCAACGCTGATGATTTTAGCGCTTTTTTCTCGTGGATTGTCGTGGGGAATGTCCTTCTTATTGTTTTGGGAACCACAACGTTTGCGTCATTAGTGGTTTATCTCATGAACACGGTGTTTGCCCAGGAACTGGTTGCTAAGACTTTGGGAAACTTCATCACGAAGAATTCAGGATTGACTGTTGTTTTCGAAAGTGCAATTGCACCTGATTGGAGAGATGGTAAGATTGTATTCAACAAGTGTTTTGTATCCAAGAGACCAAAGAATAAGAGTAAATCAGTCTTTGAGAAAGGTTCACAAGCTGAAGCCATCGCACAGGCCGCCACTGTGGAGGAGAAGGACGAGGATTGGGATGATGGAAATTACACACAATTTGACTTAACTATCGAACAAGTTGGATTATCTCTATCATTAAGCAAGTTCTTGAATGGTAAGGGAATCATTAAAGAGATGGAAATCCATGGATTGAGAGGTATCGTTGATCGTACCCATGTTCATTGGGCACCTGATGACGACGCGAGAAACTACTTGAACGTGTACAAGCCTGGAGATTTTGAGTTTGAAAACTTCAGAATGACAGATGTGTTATTTACACTGGCCCAACCGAATGGATTCAGACCTTTTAATGTGAGCATATACAATTGTGAATTACCTATCTTACGGAAACATTGGTTGTTTTACGATTTCCTGAATGCCACCAACATCTCTGGATCGTACGACGAGTCCCTTTTCACCATCCATAAGAGACAACGAATCAATGATTTCACAGATGATATGAATGATGGGGGCACCTCGGAGTCACCATGGAAGAGAGTCACCAGATGTCGTGTTGACTCACTGAAAGTTGACCATTTGAACGGAGGTATGGAGGGTCCATTTGGTTGGATCACAGGAGGTGAAGTTGATATGATTGGAGATATTATGGTCCCTGAAGATGAAGGTTTAAGTGTTTCTGAAGTTCTCCATACCATTGCAGACTCAGTTGCCAAGGAGGCACGCAGAGCAAAGATTATATCATCGTATAAGTCCAAGGGCAAGCCGGAGGCAGAGGAAAAGACTCAAGATGAGTCAACGAAATATTTTGTGATGGATTACCAATTGACATTGAAGAATGTGAAAGCTGCAGTTCCTATCTTCACTTCTGATTTGTCGTATGTTAACAACGCACTCATCCGTCCAATTGTGGGATACATCAATTCTCGAAAGACTTATATCCCAATCAAGTGTCGTATTGTGAAAAAAGTGGATGACTTTGAAGGATCATGGACTGCTTATGACTCTATGTTCATGGATGATATTTCAATTGAGGTGTACGATGCCTTTGCCGACTATGTGGCTAATGAAGAGGTTCGTACGCTTAGAATCAAGAGAGTTGGATTCTGGAGTTTGCAGTTGTTTATCCAGTTATTGTTGATGTCACTGGGTGCCATTGCGTGAATTAATTCACCTGTATATAAAAATTTTGTTAATGAGGTTATGACTTTTGATTATAAGACATTGTAGTCTGGGAATTTGGAGAAGATGTGCGTGGGGACAAGACCCCAAGAAAAAAAGATACAGATCCGTCTTTATCGCTGCACCCAATCAACGAACAACAACGGCAGAGACCATCAACAAATGTCAAATTCCGTGGCTGAAGGGAGTAGACGAGGCTCACTCTTCATTGCATTTAAAGATTCCCAGAAACTGGATATCAGAGGTGAGTTTAGCCAAGGGCAACCCCACACCCTTGCCGATACTAACAACGGAAATAGCACACCAACGAACGTATGATGGTGCTTATAAGCGTGCTGCCATTGCCACATTCTTATTCTGTAAGCTTACACATTTTATTAGCTATAAGGGATTAAGGTATTAACATCTTTTCCAGCAATAATGGTGACCAAACTCTTCTCTCAAGAGTTCTTGCCCATGGGTATCGTCTTCACCATCTATGGATCCCTGCTTTTCCTGATATCAATATACAGATCCAATGAGATGAGCGAATACTATGAAGAAACGAGTGAAATCCTACATTATAAGACATCGGGAAACGTTGTGTTGATGATCACGACGTTATCAGTGATGAGTTATCTCGTTATCCTAATTCTTATCCTGAGACTATGACCTAATGAACTTGCATACAATCGTTAAAGCATTCGTAGTTAAACAATAAAGAACTAAACAAGAAAAAAAAGAGGCAGGAGGACATTATCACATCTAGATTTGTCATAACACATGAATGAAGGGGAGCTCATAGTTGATTTCTCAAAGGCGTCAATACTTCACTATCATCACTTTTCGTCAATTCAGAGTATACTGCTTCCTCATTGATACTCCCTACACTGACCTCGGCAGTATTCATCTGGTGAGATGTGAGAATCGACATGGAGTTCTTGTAGATGAGTTTCTTGGATGGTGAATAGTCCATTGAGGAACTCATGGATCTGCTCATGCTGGTGCCCAGTTTGGAAGGTGTGTACACTCTTTCTTCTGGTTCTTGAACCTCGTTCATCTGAGATAGACTCTTATCCACAAATCTTTCTTCTCTCTCGAACGAGTCTTCAGGACTTACTGATCTTATTGAGCTTGATCCATGAGAGGTCAATGGTGATTTGAGGAAGTCTTCACCTTCAGACACTTTGTGTGCCTTTGAGGTTGCCTTAGCAATCAATGGAGACGCAAGTTGTGACAGCATTTCACTTGACGAGTCAGGTGTTGATTGTCTTGGTGTTGATCCATCCAACATGCTAAAGTTATCAACCCCACCATTGGTGAAGCCATTGAGGTGCAAGAATCCATTGGCTTGTGGATATGCCATATCTCCAGTCAGCTTACTAAGCTCTTTCAAAATGACACTGTCAGAGGTTTGCATCTTCAAAGCTGCATAACTCTGAGCGACCAGGTCCTCCTCAGCTTGTCCTCTTCCAGTACAGGCAGGCATCACTTCAAACTCAGTATACTTTTTATCGATGTGACCAGTTTCATCGAGGATCTGGATTGTTTCATCCTCCTCAACAATCTCATTTGACCCAAAGATCGATCTCAAGAATGATAAGAACACCTTAATACTAATTCCCAGACCGAGGAACAGGAAGAAGTTGTTGATGACTTCGTCGTTTTCCTTGTAAATCTTGTAACTCGAGTGTGACTTCCAATACTCGAAAGATGTGTTGACAAAGTTTGCAACATCTTCAGGAACGTACTGGTTGTATATGTCGATGATGTGATGTTTTAAGGATTGTTTACTTTCACCCGCCAAGGATTCGAGATCATGAAGAAGGTCAGCTGCGACATCTGTGATGTGGGGAGGGTCAGAGGCGGTGATGTTCTCGATGACTGGTTCAGAAGGAGAGATCTCTGGTGGTGAGCCGTAGATGAACTTTTCTATTAATCGTGTTAATGTCTTCAATCACATGAAAGTGGATGACAGATTGTGTCAAAAAAAAAAAAAAACAGGTTTGAGGCTAGTGAGTGAGGTGTACTTACGCATTTGACCGGTCATGAGTTGCGGGACATCCGCCATAGGGATAAACCCTGAGAGGAAGGGGAAAATGATAAACACCGCCATGCTCACAAGCCCGAGTATCAGCATTTTGAGTGAGTGTGTGGAGACGCAATGCTTGTGTGTGTGTGGATGTGATGGGATCTGCTTGAAATGTCAACAAACATCGGGGCCTTCTGGATTTCGAGTTTCGCGCTTTTTTTTCGCGGGTCCTTCAACATTTCGCGAATTTTGTGGAGGTGGATCGACGGAGAATCGGGATAACCAGGCCTTCGCGAATATTACCCAATGTGGCTAACACCGGAACATCTTCTGGATCAAGGAAAAGGTTGCTACTTCTCGAAGGACTATGTGGCTGCAATGGAGTCGTGTTGCCGTTCCTATTGTCTTCATGACTCATGTCGTGACTCGTCATTGGAGAAGAAACAAAGTTTGAGGGACCATTAAGGTTACCAATCGATGACTGGGAAGGCAGCAGCGGCTGTGAACCGGCAGCCTTAGTGCGATGGGCCGCCCTTACCTTGATTTTTAGCGAGCAAGCATATCTTAAAGAGTGGTGGACAAGCTTTAAATCGCTCGGCGATGTGTACAGATCTGGAAAGAACTGAGGAGACAAGTTCCATTAAATTTTTATAATACGGGATCTGTAGGGACCTGCTGGTCCTTTTGATTGGGTGTGATAGTAACGAGCCCTGAGCCCTGAAGGCTGAGGTCCGATGGAAACCGATAGTGCGACTCCCGAGAGCCGTGATTGGCCCTTACGCCTCCGACAGACCGACTCGATTCCCCACAACCCTGTGGGAGTCACGCATATGCGAAAGGGCCAAAGGAGTCACGCGGGGCCTAAAGCCAACGTCCATCCATCCACTGTTGGAGGGGAAGTACTAACAGTTAACAGCGCGTAGCTTTTCCCCATCGGGAGGTCTTGGACTTTTCATTGTTTCGAACCTGTTTCTCTGGGCAGTCTGGGCACTCGAGATGGGCGAAGAAAACGGTGTGTTGAGGCCGATATGAGGACCCGCCCGACCGCCCTCACCGGGAGTCAAATGCCACAGGGGAAGTGGGGAAAATTCCTGTGTAGCCCTCTTCCACCCGGTACGTTCCGTTAATATCCAACACTCCAAGGACCAAATTTTACCACCTTTTTTTTTTCTCGTACATGACTCGTTATGGCCACTCGCAGATCGTTGACTTTCTCTATGGGGGGCCAGAGATTTCCGCCCGCCGGGGTTGCAAACGTATGAGGTAGGATGCGCCTATTCTTGCTCTCTTTGGGGCGCCGGCCGTTCCATGACTCCCTGACTCCCTGACATTTTGTATTAGCCGCACCACTCCCTTCCTCCCATATATATATAACGATCCTCCCGCCCGCCTCGACGCTTCCAGAGATTGCACACACGATCTCATCACCACTCTTCTTCAGCATGAGAACATTTACCGGTGCTGAGTGCAAGCAGTATATCATTACTCGTTTCACAACCCTCCTCCCTACCAGGGAGATCTGGGAACACGAGAAGAAGAACGTCAACCCTCTACCGGGCCTCAGAGCTATGACCTGGAAGGAGTGGCAATTCTTCATCATCGGTTTCCTCGCCTGGACATGGGATGCCTTCGACTTCTTCGCCACCTCTCTTAACGTTTCTAACCTTGCCGAGGCCCTTGATAAGGAGGTCAAGGATATCAGTTGGGGTATCACTCTTGTGCTCATGCTTAGATCCGCCGGTGCTATTATCTTCGGTTTCTTCGGTGACAGATACGGAAGAAAGTGGCCTTTGATCGTTGCTTTGTCATGTCTCATCGTTATTCAGATTGGTACCGGTTTCGTCAAGACATACGAGGCCTTCCTTGGTGTCAGAGCTTTGTTCGGTGTCATCATGGGTTCCCTCTACGGTCTTTGTGCTTCCACTGCCCTTGAAGGTGTTCCAATCGAGGCAAGATCCTTCCTCTCAGGTCTTTTCCAGCAGGGTTACGCCTTCGGTTACTTGCTTGTCGTTGTCTTCCAGAGAGCTATCACTGACAATTCCCCATACGGATGGAGAGCTATCTTCTGGTTCTCCGCCGGCCCACCAGTGCTCTTCATCGCTTGGAGAATGATGCTTCCAGAAACAGACCAGTTCCTTCAGCAGAAGCTCCACTTGGAGAACAAGAAGTCCTCTTTCTTCGAAGATGCAAAGGCTGCTCTCAGCAAGGAATGGCTCAAGCTTCTTCAGATGGTCTTGATGATGGCTGGTTTCAACTTCATGTCTCACGGTTCCCAGGACTTGTACCCAACCATGCTTACAAACCAGCTTGGCTTCAGTTCTGACCGTTCCACAGTCACAAACTCCGTTGCTAACCTTGGTGCCCTTACTGGTGGTGTTATCGTTGGCCACTTCTCCGGTTTCATCGGCCGTCGTCTTTCTGTCATGCTCTGTTGTATCGGTGGTGGTGCTTTGATCTACCCATGGGCTTTCCTTACAGGTAACGCTATCAACGCTGGTGCCTTCTTCTTGCAGTTCATGGTCCAGGGTGCTTGGGGTGTTGCTCCAATTCACTTGTCCGAGTTGTCTCCACCAGAGTTCAGAGCCTTCGTCGTTGGTGTTTCTTACCAGTTGGGTAACTTGGCTTCTTCCGCTTCCTCTACTATCGAGGCTACCATTGGTGAGAGATTCCCATTGTACAACGATGATGGTACCGTTAAGGAAGGTGTTTACAACTACTCTAAGGTGATGGCTATCTTCATGGGTGCCGTGTTTGCCTTCTTGCTCATTGTCGTCTTCATTGGTCCAGAGAACAGACACGCTAACATCAACTACGAGATCACAGAGGCTGAGAGACTTGAGTTGATCGAGGAGGGTAAGATCATTACACACAGAGGTCAGGACGTTGAGCTTGGTTCTATTTTGTCTAACGACTCTAAGGCTGCTGTTACCCACCACGATGACACCGATGGCATTGAAGGTGTTGGTCGCTCTGACAAGTGATCAGTACCTCGTGCTCTCTTTTTGATGATTTGAAGTTTTTAATGTTTATTGCATTTATTTAAGTTGAATTATACGTATTATTGGTATTATATTTAAAACCATTCATTGTAGTTTGGACGCGTTGTTTCACTACAGCTGGTCAGACTAGTAAGATCGAAGATAAAAACGTTGATATGTTCGGGGTATATATAGCCGCGTCTAATAACGCTTTTTTATGCAAATTGGTTATTCAACAACCTTAGTCTCTCCTCTAATTCATCCATCTTGCTTAATGACTCAGAGAACAAGGATACAATCTCTGGATGCAATCTCTCTTTCTTCTCCAAATCCCGTGTCTCATCCTCCACAGACGTTGATGTTGAAGTCCTCTGTAGTGATGAGTTCGAATTCGTGTATGTTGAATTCGTAATATTTGACAAGTTTGTACGATGAGGCTCCTCCAATGCGATTGGTGATGCTAATCCGCCATCTTCATCAAACGTCAACGTCACGTCATGATCGTCATCACATTCTGCATCTGTACTCTCATCCAACGTGGCGTTCGTGTTCAATTCATCATTAATCAGATCATCAAGCATCTTCATACTATTGGCAATATCACGAGTTCCCTTAGACTGTGGTATGTTTCCTCTTCTTTCAAATTCCAAATCAGGAGCTTCTCCAGCAAACGTTCCACTAGGTAGTTTTCTCTTGAATTGGATCAAAGGTGGAGTATTTCCTGGTGAATCAAACTCAGAAGAACTTGGAGAATACGTTCCAATGGATCCTGAGTTGTTCTGATTGCCGAAAAATGCGGATGGTTGAACAAGGGGACTGTCCTCAACGTCTGATTCCATACCGAGAACTTCACGAAGTGTTGGCTTGGGTTTCTTCTTCAATACGAGTGGAGTCACAGGGAACGTATCACTCATAACATCACTGTTGACTTCAATATCATGTGGGATCTCATATCCGTCAACACCACCTTCCTCTTCATCTTCATCTTCTTCGTCGTCATCATAAATTTGGTCGTTATAGTAGTTGTCAAGTGCATCTTCTTCTTGACTGTCCTCCTCCTCAGACATGATCTCAGGCTCATTTACCGTCACGTTACTAGAGAACGCCACGCTTTTGTTCAACTTCTCTGCCCGTGTCTTTGATGGGAAAGTCTCCAACGTTTCCTTGGAATTCCTTTCAAGCTCCTCATTCTTCCAACAGTTCAAACGAGCAAGTCTCTCTTGATACGTCTCAAGACACTCTGCTGGAGCAAAGCCAATCTTTCCATCTGCCTCCTTACGAACGAGCCACCAATAGCTGTCCTGATCGTTCAATAACACGACAGCATCATCCCGTTCCAACTCACAGTGTGATGGATCGTCTCCGCTGAATTCGTAAAGTGCGTATAGTTTGCCTGGATGGAGCTCTTTTGGCGGGGGTAGTGGTTCCTCCACGACATAATCGTTGAAATCATCCTCTTCTTCATCTTCATCAAGGTTCTTTGTGCGGATTCGTAATGGTTGATCAGGTTTTGATTCCTGATCCTTCGTAATTACGACACTGCTCGATTCAGAAGCAGCAGACGAGCCCGTTGAGGGCACTCGCTTTTTCTCAGTCAGAGTCTCGTCTCCAAGAAGCTTGCCGCCGTCATGTAACAGGTCCTTGAGCTTCTCTTCCGACATGGGTTGTGTTAAAGACCTGTATGAATGGTGTGGAAAGTGAACAAGGGGCGGAGTCTCCTTTGCTGTGTGTCTTCTTTTAGGTGATGGTGTGAGTTTTTAACAAGGCTGGATGGTGGAGTACGTCCTGGGTAGGGTGGATATACCAGCTGTATTATTGGATATCCAAGTGATTATGTGTTGTTAATCCGCGTGTGAAGCTGTTCGTTCGTTGTGCGTGTCTGATGTCTCAATTCCCAGATCGGAGTTTTTTCCCCTTCAACGAGAAACGCGTCTACGCGAAGGGGCGACGCGTCCTGTGAGCTGTGAGTTCCCTGAAACGTACAGATTTGGGAGGCTCGAGTTTTATGGGTGTTGCACCTTGATTCCGGTCCTGAACTGTTGGGTTATATATTGGTACTCTCTATTATGGTCCAAACCTATTGGCGTCTCATTTGACACGGTATCATATATGACAACGCCCTTCGGTTATACAATTAAACTCAGGACGCTGGACCTGCGCGCATGCATCCCCGTACCAACAAATGGTTGCAAACAAAGCCTCTAAATCTCTTAGAAACTGGATAAAAATAAACAAATTTTAGGCCCACGGCTGTATGGCACACACACAGGGGTAAGTACACTTCATCCAAAATAACAAGTAGTCGTACAAATAGATCTTCATATTGTGTTCAGTGATAAATAGAGAGCACCGCCCCGGTCCCATAAGGACGTAAAATAGCATACACCAGTGCCCACATGACAACCCCCACCAGTCTTTGTAAGTCCATCAACTTCAAACTCACAATAGGCGTATGGAACATCATCTCCTTGGCCCCAGAGCTCACCTCACAAAAAGTATCATGTCCAGCATTGGTTGCTCCAGTAAAGCCCTGGGACCCAACGTCCTACTGACTAGAAATAGTGGTAGATTCACGCAAAACCTCTGATCCTGCATCAACTTTAGTCTCATTAGCTTCTGTGACCTTCTCGACTTCATCGACAACCTCATCCCTCTTCTTCTGGTATTCGTATGCCTTTCTGGTTCTGATCTTGAGCATGGTGTTCTGAGCAGTACCAAGAATAGTGTAGCAAATAGTTGTAAAGACAGTCCACAACTCTGGTGGAACAAACTTCTGACAAACGGACAAGATAACAGGTCCTGTGATCCATGAAGACTTGAGAACAGTCAACAATGACTTTTTCCATGCCTCTTGGACTTTACCAACTGCCCTCTTGATCTCCTCTTTAGACAGGGATTGGAGCGTTGGAGTCAGGTTCATCACTGCAACCAACGCGACAAAAAGAGCGCTCGAGAGAGGGGTGATTGTAGCCATGGATGTGAGGATCTGCAAGATCTTTTGACGAGAAGACAATGGTGGTCTGAAGATCTTGTTAAGCCATTGGTATCCGTAATGAGAAATTGGCGTGGCCACGAAGAACGAGTAAAGGGCAAACACAACAAGCTTCCAACTGAGGGGATGCTTGACCTTGTGGTTCAGGATCTGTGTAACATTAAGCTGGCGAGAAAGTGTGGTGGCTATGATCTCGTTGAGCATAGCAAGAACACTGCCAGTTAAACACTTGGTGAGAAGCGGGTTGTTGTGGAGAGCCACGAGATAGCGGAGAGTGAGTGACGGTTTAGCCATTGTGCAATGAGGGTCCTAGACTTTGAGAGTTGAAGCAGCTTGGTTGTTGGGGGAAAGGGGCCGAGACGTGTTGTTTATAGAGGGAGAGAGGGATAAAAAGGAACCAAGAGAATGTGTACGTTCGAGGGAAATAAACGCAATCACCCCTCCGTGGGACTGATTCGAGCCTCGGTGTTTTGCGCTTTGCGGTGAGGAGAGAAGGGAGCGCGCCCGTTTCCCTGCCGACCGAGGGCCAGGAATTGAGCGATAGACCTAAAAGGGTAAAATCCGAGGTACAAAAATTCACGTGACCTTACACCGGAATTAATTAGGCCTTATCGGGTAAAATCCGACCTGATCGGATTTAAATGGATTTCTTTTTTCGCGAAAGAGATGGGCTTCATAAAAAATTTTCTGTAAGCTCTGTATAGAGAAGAGCACCAATTGTGTTAGTCTCTACAAGGATTCGTCCAGCCTATCCAAAAAAACTACACATATATTAAGATGGCTTTCACTCCAGGTGGCAGAGGTGGCAGAGGTGGTGCTAGAGGCGGTTTCGGCGGTGCCCGTGGCGGCAGAGGTGGTGCTAGAGGCGGTTTCTCTGGTGGCAGAGGTGGTAGAGGTGGTGCCCGTGGTGGTGGTAGAGGTGGTGCCCGTGGTGGTGCTAGAGGTGGTGCCAGAGGTGGTGCTAGAGGAGGAAGAGGTGGTGCCCGTGGTGGTGCTAGAGGTGGTGCTAAGGTCGTCATTGAGCCACACAGACATGCTGGTGTCTTCATCGCCAGAGGTAAGGAGGATTTGCTTGTGACAAAGAACATTGCCCCAGGTGAGTCTGTCTACGGTGAGAAGAGAATCTCTATCGAGGAGCCAGCTAAGGAGGAGGGTGCTCCAGCTACCAAGACTGAGTACCGTGTCTGGAATCCTTTCAGATCTAAGTTGGCTGCCGGTATCATGGGTGGTTTGGACGAGTTGTTCATTGCCCCAGGTAAGAAGGTGCTCTACTTGGGTGCTGCTTCTGGTACATCTGTTTCCCATGTTGCTGATGTTGTCGGTCCAGAGGGTTTGGTCTACGCCGTTGAGTTCTCTCACAGACCAGGTAGAGAGTTGATCGGTATGGCCAAGAAGAGACCAAACGTTATCCCAATCATTGAGGATGCTAGACACCCACAGAAGTACAGAATGCTCATTGGTATGGTTGATGCTGTCTTCGCCGATGTTGCCCAGCCAGATCAGGCCCGTATTATTGCTTTGAACTCCCACCTGTTCCTTAAGGACCAGGGTGGTGTCGTCATCTCCATCAAGGCCAACTGTATTGACTCTACTGTCGATGCCGAGACCGTTTTCGCTAGAGAGGTCCAGAAGCTTCGTGAGGAGAAGATTAAGCCACTTGAACAGTTGACCTTGGAGCCATATGAGAGAGACCACTGTATCGTCATTGGTAGATACATGAGAAGCGGTTTGTAAGGGACATGACCTGGTTTTATTCTCATACGACAAGCACATAACAACGACACAAATACCTTTCATTGCACTTTCCCTACTTTTGGCATTTTATTCTGCACACGAAACGATCACTTGAATGTTTTACTTTTCCCAACCTCCCACGACATCATCTCCAAAATTTTCAAACTGCTTGAGAGTGTCTCACTCTCATTTTACCTTGGTCTTCTTTGCCATCACCAACATCGCACGTTCTTCCTAAAACTGCAAAGGGGCATGTACATTAATAGCTACTTTTTATCATTTTAACAAACACCTGTTTAATTAGAAACTCTCGTGTAATCTATCACTTGCTGCGTGCGCTAACTCCGCGCTCCCTTTGTGCCGTCGCGTCTGTTTACTCTTCAAAAACCGGAATACAAAGTTTGAAACCCTCCCCACTACATATACCTTGTACTCTCACCCATACCACCACACGCTCCACAACCAAGCCATGGTACATCCACACCCTCGTCGGATACGGGCTCTAGAAGCTTTACCAGACGATGATGACGATGTACAAATCACAGGTGTGCGCCCAGCTACCCAAACACAGGCCTCTCGCTTTCGTCGCAACTCGAATAACGACGTAGAGGTGATACAGGTAATTCGCCACCCTCAACGAAATATCCAACAAGCAAATCGACCAGAGAACCATGTTAATAATCGCCAGAGGAACCAACGGGGGGACCAAGCAGGTCAAAGATGGCGCCAGTTTGACCAACCTGCCGCTCAGGATCCAGAAGTGAGAGAAAGACCTCTTTTCGTCCCAGATGGACAGCATCAGTTTGTTGGTGTTCGCAATCCAATAAATCGGGAACCAGCTAATGACATGAATAGAGACAGAATGCTCAATCCAGTACCTCCACGTCCCGTGCAAACTCGAGCAGTCGATCGGGAAGCACGTCTTGAGCGCCGTTTGCAAGCAGCCAACCAACGTGCTCTCAATCCTCAAAGGAGACCTGCTCGAGGAGCCAGAGCGGGAGCACCAGCACGCCTTGGAAATGGTGGACATCAGATTCATCATGCTCGAAGAGCACAGACAAACAACCTTCGAAACAGAGCAGCTATAGAGAACAATCCTTTTTTACATGAGAACGAACGACAGCACCTGTTGGCGATCCAAAATGCGATTCCAGACTTCGATTTTGGCGGTCTGCATTTGAATAATCCATGGAATCCATGGAATCAATTGGTACCCCGGGTTTTTAGGGGCCGTGATGCATCTAGATTTGAGCTTGGTCCACAAGTGATGCAAGAGCTCGCACGTCGAGATACTGAGGAGATGGAGAGAAAAATTGCAAAGAACAGATCAGCTACGCTGGAAGACCAAAAGAGACTTGAAGAAGAAGCTAGAAATGTGAAGGAACCATATACGTCGCAAATTACAGAAGGACAAGATTATGTGTGCCCATTATGTGGAGTTACGCTTGGTGTTGGTATTCCAAAATCCTTTGATCCAAGAGCTGAGGTCAAAAGGCCATTTGCAGCCCTCCAGGAACAGAGAGATTGTCAGGCTCCATACCAGGCTTGTGACCTTCTCACTGAGACTGATAAAGATTTATCAAAAAGAGTTTTCATTGGCAACTGTGGGCATGCATATTGTGGAAGATGTGTTAAGAACATATCCGGAATCAAGGCCCATGTCAAGGAGTCCAAGAAGAAAGGATTTAAGAGGACTGACAACAATATAAACAATCCATTTATTTATGCTCCATTGAATTGTGTTGCTCCTTCATGTGGCACCAAAGTGAGTGGCAAGAAGAAGTTCGTTGAGATGTTTATGTGATTCTTGACGCCTTGTTACGCACCCTCCTATTTAATGATGACGGTTCTTAATAGACTACATTTGATGATTAATGCTCATGCATTTATTAGATGTTCCTAAACTAAAGCAACTCTTTTGTTCCCATACCTTTGAATACCGTGCAAATTTCCCGTTCATTAATTCTCATTCCATCGTCCTTGCATTCCGCATCATCAAGACTCAAGCTTTCAATCTCATCAAGTTCATCTGTGTCATCAATAGCGCTCTCATTGCACATAAAACAGCCATTGGTATAATATTCAATGTCCGCCTTAGAAGGCTTGCCAACAACTCTCTTCAATTCGCCATCATCCTGTTGATGGAGAACATGATTGTGGAAGATCACTTTCATATCACCAAAGATGTAAAACTTCCCATCAATGTGTACAAAGTTCACATGCAAAGTATAATCATCATTACTCTGGCGGATGAACACTTTGTTACCGTCCCGCAACTTGCGAACATTGTATGACATGACAATAAGCCTGACAGGTGATGATTCCGCGTTGCAGATCACAAGCTGAAGCTTACCTCTTTCACTCACCAAGATACCTGGGAAATCCCTTGATTTCAGTATATCTGAGCTCAAATCAATATTTCCAACAAAAGGTGACGACGAACCATCCTCCCAGGTGTAAAAATGGGCGTCAAACGTGGTGCATACCTTTGATGTAGTGATCCCAGTGGAGATAAGAGCGGCAAACTTATGTGGCCTTGATTGGAGCCCTGAAGTCATGCCATGGAGAAGAGACTCTTGCATTGAACCCAATAGTGATCTTGAGCCACCACATGCTCTCAGTTTCGTAGCAATCTTCGTCCTTTGCTTCCGTTCGCAGACAAAACATGGTTTAGAGGATTGATCCAAGAGCCCCTGTGCTGTAGATGTGTGTGTAGAGTCCTTTGAAAGGGAAGACCGTCTCCGCGGTGTAAATTCCGACAATCCAATAGGCATGGTGTGAAGATATGGTATTAGTTAGGTCTTGAAGGTCCTGTGATTAGTGGCGTAAGTGAGCTAATTTCTTCTGTTTGGTAGTGTGTGACACATAGCATTTCTTTTTATGATGTGCGGGTGTTTACGGGGGCTCGTAACCGCTCAATCCATCGGCGCCATCTCAAACACCGCCCCAAACTATCAACACACCCACAACTCACGTCTTGAACAACTAACTTTCCCTTCGCTAATTATTCACTTCATTTCACAATGAGAGGTTCTGTAGTCTCTCTTTCCCTGGCGTTGATCGTCACGGGATGTATGAATTCCATTTTCACAAAATATCAAGATAATCAGTATGTCGAGCCGGGTCGCAGGTTCGAGCAGCCTGTTCTTCAAACACTTCAAATGTTCATTGGTGAGGCATGTGCATTCTTTTTTGTCTTTATGAAGAAGAGAAATGTAACGACTACGTCTGAATACACTCAACTTCCGGGTTCAAAACCACAGCTTCCAAGCTCTATGAGCTATATCCTCGCAGTCCCTGCTTTGTGTGACCTACTCGGTACAACGCTGATGATGGTTGGTTTGCTCTATTGCCCAGTTTCAATTTATCAGATGATGAGAGGCGCACTTATCATATTTGTTGCATTGTTCAGTATCTTCTTCCTTAAGCGTACAATTTCCCGCGTGGAATGGCTTTCATTGGCTATTGTCATCCTTGGTATCACTATTGTTGGCCTCAGTGGAAAATCCAACGCTGGTGCTGAAGATGCCGAGGAACCAGCTTCAAAAGTCTTCGTCAGTATAATTTTGATTCTTCTTGCACAGGTTTTCACTGCCTCTCAATTTGTTGTTGAAGAGCACATTGTTAGCAAGTGGACCATTGAACCGCTTACCCTCGTTGGATACGAGGGAACCTTTGGCGGTCTCTTGACTTTGCTTGCCATGATTATCGGCGACTTCACAGTTGGTCACGGAAGTAAGGGTATCTTTGATCTGTCCAACGCTTGGGCTGAGTTTGCCAGTAACTTCAACATTATCTGGTCTTCCTTTGCCATCATGGTATCTATCGGTCTCTTCAACTTCATCGGAATTACCGTCACCAGTGTTCTCAGCGCCACTTCCAGAAGTACAATCGACACATGCAGAACTTTGCTTGTCTGGCTTGTCTCTCTATACCTCGGCTGGGAGTCATTTGTCTTTTTGCAATTGATTGGATTTGCATTCCTCGTGTTCGGTACTTTGGTCTTCAACGGCGCTATTTCTATTGATAAGTACCTCCCATCCTGGTTCACAGCCAATAAAACTCAATCACGCCTCATTGATACAGTTGACGAGCAGATTGAAAGACTTTAAATAGGCATCACATACAAGACGATTCTAAACCATGATGGTAGACGGTAAAATGAGAGAGACATAGCGTGGCCGCACCAGTCTGGAAATCGCGCCCGCTTTTTATCGGAGGTTTCGCAACGGCAGAACAAAGCCAGAGTGGCCCAGAACTGCCAGGTTCCTTATATGCTCAAACCTTTGAGGTTAGTACAAGAACGAGGATCAGACTTCATGGAACAAGAGAGATTATTCCGATTCCAGCCTTTCAAGCTGCCAAACTCTACTGCGCTCAGATCGATTGGTGTTTATCTGAGTGGTGGTCTCGTAAGTGTTTTAAGGGAGAGGGTGGCACCGCCCTGTTGAAATGCATTATCACTAACATCTACAAAAACAGTTCGCCATTGGTGTTTGGTTCTTCGCAGATGCAGTAATTTATAGTAAAACAGTCAATGCGTCCGACGTCCATGTCACTTTTGTTGATTGGATCCCAATCATCTGTTCATGGCTGGGTATGCTCGTTGTGAACTCTATCGAGAAGAGCAGATTGCTCAATGATGCTCTTGGAAACGGAGGCGGCTTCGGTGGTTCTGATAGCACAACGTGGGCTGCCCGTATTATTCTCTTTATGGGCTTTGCCCTTCTTGCCGGTGGTATGGCCGGTTCTATTGTGGTGTTGATCTTGAAGTTCTTAATGAAACACTACACTTACCCAACTCTCGGAATGGGTGTTTCCAACGTTGTTGCCAACGCATGTATCATGCTAAGTTGTATCTCCCTCTGGGTTGCTCAGAACATTGAGGATGAGTACTCTTACTCCTTGGCCCTTTAATGACTAGGAATGTATAATATTAACTCTTGAAATGAATCACTTATGATAACGGATAAAGGTCTACAAGCTTCATGAATGTAAGGGCAATACAGTAATGGCAATATATTCGCTATAGCGGATGCAGGGTTCATACTTAATGACTTTCAAATATCATAAAAAAAGGGACGTTGGAAAATACAAATCACTGCTCCTTAAAACAAAAGAAGTAAAATATAAAAAAAAAGTGGGGGAAGCAACAAGACACCAATCATATTTCCATGTTCATCAACTCTCACCAAATCAATATTAAATCCATCTATCGGTTCTCTGGGTGGAAGCCCATTCAAAATTTGCATCTTTGTGTTGTTCGTTAATCGTGAGAAGCGCTTGCGACAGAGATCATACACCTGCAGTTGCTGGGGCGAAAGGCATGATTCTGTCTCTGAGTTCACCAATGACATCAAGTTCAAAGCTGCTGAAGTTAAACAACATTGGGAGTGGTGCAGGAGCGGAGAATCCTCTTGGAACGAACTGTCCGTCATGTCTTAAGTCATCGAAGAACTCATGTGCTAGTATTCTTCTTGGACTCAATCTTCTTTCTGGTTCGTAGACAAGCACCTTCATGAGCAAGTCCACACCAGCATCACCAGCATTACCCAAAACTTTGTGGAATCTCTGTGCTGGCTTTCCATTGAAGAGCGGCTTTGAGAAGAGTGGCCCATTGTACTTTGGATTAGAGTTAAAGATGAATCTCTTGTCTGGGGGACCCAACAATTTGGAAATCTCTCTCAACTGGAGAATAGGATCTTCACCTTGGAAGATAGCCTTTCCAATGAGCATCTCTGCTAGCACACATCCCAATCCCCAAATGTCAATTTGTGGAGAGTAATATTGGCAACCAACAATCAACTCTGGTGCTCTGTAGTAACGTGAACAAATGTATGACACAGATGGTTGCTTAGGCTCAAGTCTCTTAGCGGATCCAAAATCGCAAACCTTGAGAATACCAGTTGTTGGATTCACAAGAATATTTGACGGTTTGATATCTCGGTGACAAATTCCCAGTGAATGAAGATAGAGCATACCTCTTGCGAGCTGATAAGTGTAGAGCTTGATGTGTTTCAGTGGGAGTTCCAATTTGTTCATGTAGTAACGACGAATCTCAAGTTGTAGTGTTTCTGGGAGGCACTCCATAGCCAAATGCTGATACACCTTACCATCTTCTGGTGACTTGTGTGTGAAGTAGAATTCCAATTGGATAATGTTTGGATGGTTAGCAAGCCTCAAAATCTCTAATTCTCTGCTTTTGTACTCCGTTTGTGCAGGAACCTTCTTGATAGCAAATGGTCCAAGCCACTGATCACCTTCCAAAAGCTTTGCTTGAGAGACAGTGCCAAATGCGCCTTCACCGATCTTCTTATACTGCTTAACTAGCATCTGCTTCACAACTCCTTCTTTGTTGGTCACGTCGTTCGCCACAAATTCTGTACCTGAACTTTGGTTAGTGTATGATCCTTGTGGAAGATTCAATGGACTCATTTGTGAGTTTCCGTCAAGATGTGACTTACTTGTAGACATTGTAGAATAGTCTCTTTATGGAATGATTATTGTGCTGTGTTGTGTGTTTCAGAAAGGATGGCAAACCTCAATGTTACAAGAATGACAGGGGGTGGTAGGGGGAGCAAGGATTATTTGTTTGAAATCAAAACGTAAGAATGTATAGATATGCTCTGTAAGAAGCTAT
This sequence comes from Petasospora easanensis, assembly GCA_030580135.1. NCBI lineage: Eukaryota > Fungi > Ascomycota > Saccharomycetes > Phaffomycetales > Wickerhamomycetaceae > Petasospora > Petasospora easanensis. The sequence goes on along the minus strand of JAKTSI010000036.1, from coordinate 117,966 downwards.
CAACACAATACAATCGTAAAAGAGGCAAAGTGTGCTGTTGTTGATGGGTCGAGCTAATATAACAACAGGTGGCTCGACGCGAACGTGACGTGGCTTTGGATCTCAAAGGGGGCAGTGAGGGAGCACTTGATTGGGGTTGAATGCCAGTGTATCGCGTAGTTGGATATGCAGCGCCTAGAGAGACGGAATTGATAGCGTAGGTGTGTACCTTCAAAGGTTGCTTTGCGCGGTTGTTGATGTTAAGGTAGTGGCGTTGTCGTTGTTATGTTTGTGTTGGCTATCGAACATTTCTCAGGACAAGCTCACTCTCGCGCTTACGACCTTGACAGGTTTCAGCAACACATCAACACCGATTTCAAACCAAATACTGGGCGGTTAATCTCAGAATTTTGGCAAGTATTTACTACAACTCATAATTACATCAATGACCGATTTTTCGATGTTTAACACCTTTAAGAATGAACATTCCATCGTTTAGGTTGACTCCCTTCAGTTCACAAGGTTCGCGAACTCGTGTTTGGCCGGCAGTTGAATTTTTCGATCACCACGTTCAACGACGACGGTCTAGAGGTTAGTGTTAGCGCATAGCTTAAAACAGTTTTGGATACTTGCCACAATGCTCCCTAGATTGTTTTCCAGTAGGCTCATGGCTACTAGCCTAAGAGCCAGTGCGTTCTCACCAAGAAGTAAGTGTTTTGGGAACTATCTTGACTCCAACATCGGACATGAACTAACTCCAATTTAGCTTTCTCTACATCTATCATCAGAAGACAAGAAACAACAGCTGATGTTATCTCATCTGCTACTGCTAAGGCAGCACCAACACAACGCTTGTCCAACGTCATTGCCCCATCATCTACACTGAAGTCCACAGAGATCATTCAAAAGTACATCCTCTACTGCAACTTCACAAAGAACAACACACATCTCACACTCACAGCACTCACAGAGGACACCAAGTTCCTTGAAAAGAACGAGGGCTTGTCTTTCAACCAGAAAGTTCTCTACTACTACAGACTTCCGCAGAAAGTGAAACTTTCTGTATCATCAGGTCAACTCGGTTTCAGAAAGAGTGCCAGAGGTGAATATGAAGCTGGTTTCCAAACCGCTGCTAAGATGTTCTCCTTGATGAAAGAGAGAGGCTTCCTTGACAAGAACGTTGAACTTGTGGTGAAGAACTTTGGTAAGGGCAGAGAAGCTTTCATTGATGCACTTAACGGTAAGGAAGGTAATGACATCAGATCCAAGATCACAAGACTCAGTGATAACACCAAGCTCAAGTTTGGTGGTACAAAGTCTCCAAAGGTTCGTCGTCTCTGATCTTGTTGGACTATATGTACATACTCAAAAATAGTTTAATGACCCACGCACCGTGTAAATATGATGAATACCGGCAGTAGGAGCGCGTATAAATTTAGTGGGGAAAGATCTTAGAGAGAGACTAGAAGATGAGTGTTGCCCTAAGAGAGCACGTGACATTTTAAGCCCTAACCCTTTCTCCAACGCCAAGTTCTCAGTATTCGCGGTATTTCGCGGAGAATGGTGTACGGATTAGTTTGTCAAATACCGCGCGAATCTTGGAAATGGTTCTGTGCGTGTGCATACCATTTCTCTGCCCAGCGCGAAAGGGCTTCCGCCTAGTTGACCCTAGAGCCCTGCCTACTCCTCGCTGGCTCCCCCGCGAAGAACGAAGGGGACTGCGAAAATTTTTTGACGCTCGCGCTCTGAAAACAAAAGTGTTGAAATTTATAGAGCTTCCTCCTACACGGTGAAGAGGTCTTGAAAGCAACACCACAACAGATCAAAATGGCTCCATCCAGTAAGTCAGACACGAAAACAGAGCAAGATGACGACGTCCCGATTTTGAACGAATGAACTAGAAAGATTGAAGCACTGTTTATCACCGTCCCAACTCCGATTTGAAGAAGACATACATCGACATCACAATCGACTCGACACACGAGCGCACCACATATTCACAAGAGACATATCATGGAAGACACAATCAATCTACGAATCAAGAACTACAAGAATTTTCAAGGTCAGCAAGCATCAGAAACTCAAGTTCTCAAGAGGTTTAAAGATTTTCGATATGGCCACCCGACACCATGAAGATTCACTAAGGAGACTCTACTGAAGTGGTATTACATTCCAAACCATAACAGTGAGTTCACCAAACTGAAATTTCTAATATCCCTCATTTTCAGCTTTCAAAGCAGTCCGGTTCATCACATTCAAAGTTCACTCTTCGTCATCTATGTTCAACGTTCAAAGTCATCGCACATCAGCATAAAAACATGTTACTAACTATTTTCTTTTAGCCAAAGCTGCTGCTGCTAAGAAGGCTGTCGTCAAGGGTTCCAACGGTAAGAAGTCTTTGAAGGTCAGAACCTCTGCCACCTTCAGACTCCCAAAGACCTTGAAGTTGACCAGAGCTCCAAAGTACGCTAGAAAGGCTGTTCCACACTACCAGAGACTTGACAACTACAAGATTATTGTTGCCCCAATTGCTTCCGAGACCGCCATGAAGAAGGTTGAGGACGGTAACACCCTTGTCTTCCAGGTCGACATCAAGGCCAACAAGCACCAGATCAAGCAGGCTGTTAAGGAGCTCTACGAGGTTGACGTCCAGGCTGTTAACACTTTGATCAGACCAAACGGTACCAAGAAGGCTTACGTCAGATTGACCGCTGACCACGACGCTTTGGACATCGCTAACAAGATTGGTTACATTTGATCTCATGAACATGGTGTTTATATCAGGGCTTATTGTATAAAAGATGTTTAATACGGAAAAGTAAAAAAGCTGACAGTGTAGACTGAACTATAAACGGTAATAGAGCTGCTTATAATGACAAATGGAGGCAGCTTGCAGTCACTTACGATCTTACGGTAATAGCAGGCAGAGAAGCACAGTGGTAAAATTAAAGCCCCGCCTATTAGGGCTGCCGGGCTTGGGAGACACTTTAAAGTTTCAGTAAGGAAAGACCATCACCACAGCGCCAGCGTGTCAGCCTACATAAAAGCGCCACAAATCCTACCCAATTCCTATCAATACGCATGGCTAATCGCTAATCGACAAGAGTAGCACCGTGTTTATTATCGTGTTGAGTATGTTCCTAAAGCGGAAAAGTAGCGCCTTTCTTGACGATGATCTGTGCGTCAACAGTGGCATAGAGGGACATCCAAGATGGAACTCTGGGGGCAGCATTCAAGATCAGACCAAAATGGCATACCCTAAACATATATTGCTATAACAAAACTTTTATAGTGATGTTATGAGTGTCCTGAGCGCTGTCCTGATCGCTTATAATCACCTGCTGCTTGATTGGCTGCGTCATCTTTAAAATTGCAGTTGTACTGCCCCTTGGCCTATGGGCTGAATCGGGAAGACACATAGGGCTGCAGAGGCACCGTAGGAACGGTAATGTATTCAACGGCAAAGGCACGCCCCAAAAGCACCAAGCGCTTCCTTTCCAGAATAACCTAAAAATGGAATTACTAGGACCGATAGAGATCTACACCCCTCTTACTGATGCGAAGCTATGAATAGCTATTAGTTATCATGCAGCTAATAACGAACGAATTGTGCCACAAAGCTCTGTGGGATATAGCCGTTTAACCACATACAGTTGCCATCGAGTAACTTGGTCTAAATTAAGAACCGCCTCGCTACCTCAATTTCAAAGCGAGTATGCTTGCTTGGTTAAATTTATCTCATGTGGGCCTGAAATTATTCTTCCCATTTGGGCCCGTCAAGGCGCCTGACATCGGTTGGTTTGTCCTGGGGTCGACAGATAGCCGCCTACTAGTGTTTCAGGGGCACTAACTCGCCTAAGCGGAAGGCACGGAAAAGGTTAAACAACCGAAGACATAGTGATCAGAACAAGGCATTATGCTAAAAGACTTTATTCTATGACTCAATTGTGTCAAATATAGGTTGCGCTATTTCCGTATCTTAGAGTAGCCTCTCGGTCCGTTAGCCCTTTCACCTGAGCCGACATGCATCATGCCCTTTCTATGTTTGGAATTTGCTGATTTTGTTCATGCACCACCAGCATCAACGCTATCTTCCCCCAGTCAATACAAATCTTCAAATGGACCATTTAAAAGATAATAAAGGTGACTCATAAAGAGCCGATGATGATAACGTTCAAAGCACTGTCATTTTCACGGATCAGCTTTATCTGAAACCCAAGTTAGGCGATATCCGAGCTATCGTCGTTGCCTTTGATGACCTTCTTCTGCTCGCTCACAATGCAGGTGTATGTAAATTGACGTTCCTTTCAGTTGCAGAAGCTCGCTAGCAACTCTCCCGACAAATGTTAAGCGTCCATGGTGATCTATATATATTGGAAGTGCTGTCCGTCTTTTGTTACGCTTCTCCACAATGCATTCGTTTACTCTTTCATAGATCTGACAATTCACTCGCTTTGAAACAATGAAATTCTCTGTCCCAGTTCTCACACTTGTTGCATCTGCTCTTGTTGCTGCTGCTCCTCTCCCAGAGTCTGAAGCACAGTCTCTTCCAGATCTTTTGGTGAAGAGACTCTTCTTCGGTAAGAGAGCTACTTGGGGTTTGTCTAACACAATTACTGAAGACGCTTCTTCTACTTCTGCTACTTCTTCATCTTCTTCCTCTTCCTCATCTTCATCTGAAGCTTCTTCTTCTTTTTCCTCCTCTTCCTCTTCCTCCTCTGAGGCTTCTTCCTCTTCCTCCACAGAGGCATCTTCCTCTTCCTCTTCATCATCATCTGAGGCCTCCTCCTCCTCCTCCTCCTCCTCCTCCTCCTCCTCCTCCTCCTCTTCTTCTTCTTCTGAAGCCTCTTCCTCTTCTGCTACCTCAAGCTCTTCTGAGGCTGCCTCCTCTTCTGCCTCCTCCTCTGAGGCTTCCTCTTCCGAAGCTTCTTCCTCCTCTGAGGCCGCTTCTTCCTCCTCTGAGGCCGCTTCTTCCTCTGATGCTGCTTCATCTTCTGATGCTGCTTCCTCTTCTGGAGCCGCTTCTTCTTCTGCTTCCTCTTCTGAGGCTTCATCTGAGGCATCTTCTGCTGTTTCTTCCTCTGAGGACCCAGATTCCTCTTCTGCATATACTTCTGAGTCTTCTATCATCACCAGTTTCTCTAACTATACTTCTACTGCTACAGTGGATGACATCTCCACTACCGTTATCACCATCACATCTTGTTCTGACAACGCTTGTGAGACAGAGGCTGTTACTACCGGTGTTACCGTCGTCACCACCACAATCTCCGGTGTTGAGACTGAGTACACTACTTACTGCCCATTGACCGCTGAGTCTTCTCTTACCTCTGAGGCTGTTACCTCTACTGCTACTGAGGATGACGTCTCTACCACTGTTGTCACCATCACTTCCTGTTCCGATGATGCTTGTGAGACTACTGCCGTCACCACCGGTGTTACTGTTGTCACCACCACTGAGAATGGTGTCGTTACCGAGTACACCACATACTGTCCATTGTCTTCTGAGACTGAGGCTGCTACTTCCACTTTGGCCGCTACTTCCACTGAGGCCGCTACTTCTACTGTTGCCGCCACCACCGCTGCTACTTCTACTGAAGACTCTGCTTCTTCTGCTGCTCAGGTTTCCACTTATGAAGGTGCCGCTGTTGGTATCAAGGCTGGTGTTGCTGCTTCCTTCTTGGCTGGTTTGTCCTTCCTCTTGTTCTAAGCTCGACAATAAGCACAATGCTGCATGGGTTAACGCACTGCAATCCGGCTCCATTCTTCTTATTTATGTTTCTCCTTTATAATCTAGGGTAATTTCTACGATCATGTGGTATAATGAATGTTTCAGAACTTTTTAGAAAACCGTAGAGATTATAGATATCCTTATAAAGAAAAGCTCATTAAATATAGTCAAGAAACCAAATAAATAACCCAAAACAAGTGCCATTATATCCTTGGCAGAGATCCGTGTACCGTTTTTGTTGTCATTAAAACTCGTGAGTTGAACATTTGGGGAGGTTCAAGCGCCCTTGATAAAGTTCACACCCTTAGCAATGGATCCATCAAGTGTGTTGATGGCCTTAGCAAAGAGCTGCTTCTCATGAGCGTTCATCTTGTCCAAGATTGACGAATCAATCTCACTGACACCCTCCTTACCAAGAACAATTGGCAATGAAATAAACTTAACGTTATCGTTGCCAATAAACTCCTTAGCAGCAGAAGCACCCTTGATAGAGTCATCCAAGTAGACAAAACTGGAGCCGAGCTTAGAGCCAACAACTTCACCGGAAAGAGCCTTCATGAGCTTTTCAGCAAGCTTGAATCCGGAATAAGCCATGGAAAGTGTGGCGGAACCAGCACCCTTCTTTGCCTGGACAACTTCATCACCACCATACTGGACCCTGTGGACAAGTGCATCAAGCTGCTCCTCAGACAATGCAGAGTAAAAGTCAGATGGAGCACCGATGGAAAAGAGCGGTACGATTGTCTCACCAGAGTGACCACCAATGACTGGGATATCCATCTTGGAGGCGTCAAGGTTGCCGTTGGACAACTGAGAGATGAATGTGTTTGCTCTAACAAGGTCAAGTGTAGTGACACCAAAGAGACGTCTAGCATCGAAGCATCCGTTCTTCTTCAACACCTCAGCAAAGATTGGAACAGTGGAGTTCACAGGGTTGGAGATGACAAGGACAAAGGCCTTTGGAGCGTAGGACGCCACTCCCTGGGCAAGATCACGAACGATACCTGCATTGATGGCAAAGAGGTCGTCTCTGGTCATTCCTGGCTTTCTTGGGACACCGGCTGGGATGACAACGATGTCAGAGTCGGTAAGAGCCTTTGCGAGGCCATCGTCAGCTGGAAGATAGGAGGTGACAGTGGCGTCAGTGTCAATGTGGCCCAAATCAGCGCCAACACCAGGGGCGTTGACCACGTCGTACAAAGCGAGTTCTGTGACGTGAGGGGAAAGCTTGAGGAGGAGAGAGAGAGGCTGGCCGATACCACCGGCAGCACCGCAGACAGTGACCTTCATTATGTGTTTTTACAAGGGAAGTGCTTGTTCCTCTGCAATAGAGGAATTGTTTTTTTGGCCTGTGCAGGCGGTTTGGCTTTTATATCTCGCGCCGTGACTTGCCCAGCGTTGGGGTCATCCACTGCGATGACCTCTGTTCGGCTCAATTATTTAATGCGCGCTATGTGCCGTACCCCGTGGAGAAGGCAGTGGGGGTGGTGCCTTTGGTTGGGCACTTTCTCTTAGGGCTCACAGGGGCACGTTAACAGACTCCAGTTCACATTCCACTTGTCTGTCTTCTTCTCTTTTTCCCTCAAAACTGCTGCCTCGTGGCTGCTCTTCAGATAAGCTGCTTATCACCTCCCGCGAATAGAGCTGGGTCACGTGTGAGTGTATACAGTGTCTCTCTCTGGTCTCTTCGTGGGGGGCAACACTAAAGTTTACGTGCGCGCATATGCCGCGTGGGCTTTTATAAGAACTAACGGCACTCCCCAGGTTAAAGAAAAAAAACTTTAGCAAGGCAACATCAATATGAAATTCTAACTTGTGAAAAATCACATGTTTATAATGATCAGCCTTTTGTTTCCCGCAATCAATTCTCCCTTTGGTGTTCTATGCAGATCGCTTATGAGCCCATGTGGTGTTCTCAACCACCACGTTCTTTAACCTTCTTGCTGGGTTGCCGACCCTCTCTGCACGTTTTCCCTGGGATTTACAATGCCCAGCGGCTTATTCTGACCCCTGATTTTGTTCTGACTCCGGTATATTTGCCGGATTTGCTTGTTTTGCGGTTATAGCCATTACGCAATGAGGTCCAAGAGGCGCTCACATGTGTCAAATCGGATCCTGTCAAAAAGCCCACATGGTGATCTGTCTAACACTCGGGGACCTGGGATTACCCCTGACCAATTGATACTGATCTCAGCGTCTTTAAATCTTGGAGATGTTGACAATGCTCGACAGAGTACGGTAAACTCTGTTGAGGCAAAGGATACTCGCCTTGCAACCTTCAACCTTAAGAAATTGCTAGTTAACCATAGAGAGTACGTGCACACCGGGATCCAACGGATTACCGGATAACTGATCTAAACGATCGCCGTTATCCACGTGTCTCCACAGATTTGTTATCCAATCAGACTCTGGATGGTCTTGGAGAAAGTACCTTTTTCAGGTACAATCGCAGATCTGATATCACCAACCCTCGAAAAGTTCGGCCTAAACCAGCGAACCCGTGTGTCTCAAACACCCCGGCGTGAAGCCCACATGTCTCACACAACAGACACACTAGATATGGAAAACACCAAAAATATCTATCAGACTAACCTCTAAAGAACAATTATTAAAGCTGGCCCAATTCCCTTTTTTTTTTTAGAAGATGCCATGGTGATAATTATCACTAATTTTCTGCAGTCCCATACAGAACATGCATCTAAGTCCAGCTACTCTCCTTGCTTTCGCAAGCTACGTCTCCGCAACAAGTATTCGTCTTCATAGTTGGAATCTCCGTTTTGACTCAAAGGCAGATGGTGTTGCTTTAGAAACCTCCATCAAGGCTGCTGAGTCGAACTACACCATTCCAGATGAGACCAACTTCACTTATTATTCCGATTACGCCGAGGTGACTTGGTCCAAGCGTCGTATCGCTGTTGCCAACGAAGTTATTTTTAACAAAGACGACATCTTCTGCGTTAACGAAGCATTGAACAGACAGGTCACCGATTTGAAGACTCTTCTCTCCACATACGACGACTCAGACTGGGACTACGTTGGTGTTGGTCGTGATGATGGTAAGACCTCTGGTGAGTACGAGGCCATCTTCTATAAGAAGGACTCTGCTAAGGTCAATTCGTACTACACTATCTGGTTGTCCAACACTCCATTTGAACCATCAAAGTACTCAGGTGCAGGCTCTTACAGAACTGCCACAATCGCACATATGCAGTTGACTGATGGAACTCAGTTCACTTTGATCAACACTCATCTTGATGATAAGTCCGATGCTCAGAGAAGGCTTGGTGCTTCCATGTTGAGATACCTCGGTGCTTATGAGTATGAAAACTCTGAGGGTCCAGTCTTCTTGGTTGGTGATTTCAACTCTCATGCTATCGGCTCCTCAGCTGGTGCTTACTCCATTTCTGTTGGTGATACCGATATGGTTTCAATGAACTCCACATTCGAGTCCAAGTATGAGTCATCTCTCAGTGATACTTTTGTTTACAGTGATCTTCTTGGTGAAGTCCCACAGATATCAAGATCAGGACACTGGAGCACATTTGACGGTTTCTATAAATGGGGAAACACCTCTGCACTCACCGGAAGATTCGACTTCCAGTTCGGTGGTGACCCAGGTACTTCCACCTCTTCCAGTTCTAAGAACTACACTGTCAAGCACTACAGAGTTGCCGAGACTTTCTTTGATATGCAGTTCCACTTGTCTGATCACAGACCAGTCATCTCTGACATTGAGTTGTGAGATTCAAAATCGTTAGTGATATCCTAGAGCCGGTTCTCTAACACAGCTTTCTACATTCGGACAGTATCTGTTTTTTCTTTCTATAGATACACAGTAAACTAATTACTAATCATTAATACATTTGTCTAATTATATCTGATAACTACACAAGTTAGAGCTACTACACTCGGAAATAAGAGCGAAACGCCTGAGATCACGTGAAAGGCACGTGAATTGCACGTGACATTATGTTGAAGCGCGCATGAGGACGTTGGGCTTCCCCTCCACAAGGATCAACAAAAGACACTGGGGGTCACACCATTAACTCCTAATCTATTGGTGATATCTTTCCCCTCAAATAGTAGATGGTGATCCCGACATTCTCTGCGATAATACAACTTGGCCAGTGTCAGGAACTGAGAAAAATAGGTGCCGAGTTAACCAAGCTCTTCGTCGAACGATCATAACCTTTGTTAGACTCTTGGGATCCATCATAGCCAGTTGAATTGGTGCTATTTTTTCCTTTCTTGTATTAGGGCTGTGGGTGTACCATATTTTGGTGTATATGAATGTTGTGGTGTAGAAACCAGCTAAGGAACTGGAACACCAGTGATTCTGGCATAATCGGCATCGACCTTCTCTATAGAAAAGACGCCTCTCCAGCTATCGCATAGAATCTCGCTACTATTCCCACAATAGTTTCACGTACTCTTCAACAATACAGTTGTTCATTCTTGAAAAAATCACCAAGAGCACCAACGTTGCAATGTAATTGATATCAAAGAGACCCAAGTTTGATCTATCCAGCATTCAGAGGTTACGCTTCCGGATTTGGTAACTAGGGAGACAGGGATTGGTGCAAATTGGCGTAAATGCATCAACCATCGCGGAAAAGTAGGACTCGGGCACTCGGGCTTCGAGAGAAAGACATCCATGTCTATGATTTAGTACTCTACTAGGATTAAATAATATGATAGATACTCTAAATACTGCAAGACTAAAGAGCTAGTATTCCCTAATTTGGATTAATATTATTTAGTTTCCTCCAAGCCCCCTATATGACCGACAACAGACAACAGGTCGACTCTCATCACGTTTGCCAATCACTTGCAAAAACACCCAATCTGGGCACAAACGCGTCAGTCAATAGCACAAAACCACAACCTCCAAGCGAGCTACACGCTACACCTCCATGATATCTAGCACCATATCCATGTTCCAGATATTACCGCTCAAGGTCTCTCGCTAGATAGTTAGGCCCGGTACCATTGGTTGGTTTTTAGGGCAACACATGTGGCGCATGTGGCGGAAAAACTCCTGCTGTAGAGCTGCACGTGACTAAGGGGCTTTGGATCAGTCTCAGTCTGAGATCTGGTCATGGCACAAAACCACAGGTTCGGCCCATAAGCAATCACGCCATGGGTATAGAATTGATAAGAGCATGATATATGATAGGTCATACGCGATACTGATCATGGCAAACGCAATCAATTCATCAGATCACTTTTGGTCTTGCGATGCCCACCCCGGTAGGCGTGAAAACCGAGGGTGTTCGGGTGTTTCCTGACAGGCGAGCATTGTTCGGCTCAAGACGGAGATGGTTGCCAGGATCGTTTTCCCCATATCTCTGATTGGTTTTATCGCTCTACAGCTCTGGGCAGTACGTGCATCTCTCGCTTGTGTTATCCACGGAGAGGAATATAGGTCTACAGCAGTGTAGAGCGGGGACCTCAATACTAGAGAGACACGGGACGAGTTCCCCAGTTCGAACGAGGCTGCTTGCGGAAATTGGAGCGGAGTTCGCGGTCCTTGCAGCGAGTCGTTGTGGCCTGCACCTGGAAAAAATGTTTCCTGTCAACCACCATGAGACTTGTGTACAACCATGGGAGCCACGCAAATATAGTGAGATACTATAAATCAAATAACGGCTATGGATATACCAAAGTTACAGTTCTCGTAGTAAATCCCCGGAAAAAGGAGTCACTACAAGCACTGTGTACAGCTTTCGCCCTCTCCGTACCTCGGCACGGAAAATCCAGATTGTAGTCGGAGACGCACCAGCCAATGGCCAGCCGCAAAACTCCGGTCTCGAGAACTGACTCCTGAGCTGCATCTCGACGACTATGCAACACATATCAACATACAGGCCAACCAATAGCAGATACTTTCGGCCTGATCCCGAAGCGTTTGAGGCCAACGGAAGATGCTGTGCAGTGGCCGTTATCCAACGGTATCTGCGTCGATGAGGGCACTGTCGTGGTGGGCCTATGGTCCTATGGTGCGGTAGATCTTCCGGTTTAGGCGACATTTACTGCTTATCAGCCGGGATGTAGAAATGCCTTACGGCACATCTCCGGCCACAAGGGAGTCCCACTCCTGGGAGGTCCCCACCATCACAAACTTTTGGAGAATTCAACAACGTCCAATGATCTTCGTCAGTTGAGGATCACTGCAGCGAGTGGAGCCCGACAATGGTCCCCTCCGGCCATAGCGTTGCTCGCATATCTCCAGCACACGGCAACAAACCAACTCTATCCCCACAAACTCCCTCGACTGTGGAAAAAACCCCGAGTCCCGACGGAGTAAACGAGACTCGAGTGCTACGGCACTTACGCAGACGAAGGTCATCCTGCTCCTATTGTCCGTACACCAATGACGTCGTAGTTTCTTGAAGTGAGCTGTAGTCTTTGGGACTGTGGCTTCTATGGGCTGCAAACTGCGGGGTGTCCTTTTTATGCCGTTCGGCACCAACGGGGGTGGCCTGGCTGAGATGTAAGGGTCCAGTCTCTTGATAATTATCGTGAACCCTTACGCTAAAAGTACAAACAAAGTGTTGATCCAACGTCTTACCGACTCATCGGACGATCATGAATTGAACCATAGGTCTATTAGAGAGACATACGAATGTGAGCTTACGCAACTACCAACGGTGCACAAACTCTTCCAAGCCGTGTATTCGCAAATTCCTCGCACTTTGACTCCTGAACTTTATGTCTTGGCTTACATGAACGTAAGCACGTCAGGAGGAAAGCGCCATTGGGGAAGCCCAGCCGCCCAGCCATATCTCCCAAATCAGAACCCGTTATCAATGAGCCCCTCTTGGTGGTGCGTCCCCTTTATCGGACGATCCCTGTATATAAAACCCTCAAGCCGCCCAATCTTTCGCCAACCTTCGGAACATCCTCCGACCTTCAACCTGTTTCCAATTTTCTAATCAGAGGACAGCTGATAATGGGTATCACTGACCTGTTCAAACCACGCCGTGCAGGCTCAGCCTCGGCTTCTCAATTGGATGGCTCAGACATTGGAGGCTCCAAGGAAGAACTTGTTCATGAGTACGACGAGCTTGCAGAGTACAACGAGAAGTACCCTGAACCTACTGAGGAGGAATATCAAACCCTTCCACACGTTATGGGACATGCTCCATATGCGACGTATCTTATCTGTCTCATCGAGTTTGCCGAGAGAGCCTCGTATTATGGTGTCAAGAACAGACTGAATAACTTTATCCAGTATCCTTTACCTGAAGGCGGTAACGGTGCTGGTGCAACTAAGGCTGGAACCCAAGATAGCGCAGGCGCCCTCGGTCTTGGTCTTCAAGTTGCTTCCGCCTTGACGCTTTTGCTTACATTTTTGGCTTACTTGACTCCACTTTGGGGTGGATACATCTCTGATAAGAAATGGGGACGTGTTAAGACCATCTGGATCGGTATCTGGGTCGGTGCAGTCTCTCATATCGTGTTGATTGTCGCTGCTATTCCAAGTGTTATTAGCTCAGGTCATGCGTTGGCTCCAACTGTCATTGCAATTTTGTCCCTTGCACTTGGTACCGGTATGATCAAACCTAATTTGTTGCCATTGCTTTATGACCAGTATCCACATAAGAGAGATGTTGTTGAGACAAGAGAGGACGGTACTAGAGTTATCATCGTCAAGGAGGCTACTTTAGAGAGAATGACTTTGGTCTTCTACTGGTCTATTAACGTTGGTGCATTCATGTCCCTTGCTACTTCTTACTGTGCTAAGAGAGTTGGTTTCTGGCTTGCTTACCTTATTCCAGGTATTGTTTACTTCCTCATGGTCCCAGTGCTCATCCTCTTGTCTCCAAGACTTAAGAAGGAGATTCCAAACGGAATGTCTATTGTTGAAGAGGCATTGAAGGTGCTGTGGTATGGCATTAAGGGTAAGACTAATGGTAAGATCAAAAAGTCTGGTTCTTCTTTCTGGGAGTACTCAAAGCCAACTACTATTGTTGCCCGTGGTGAGGTTTCTAGTCTTGAGGAGCTGAACAAGAAGGGCCACAAGAAGATTTCTTGGAGTGATCAATTCGTCGAGGATGTTCGTGTTACTGTCGAAGCTTGTAAGATTTTCCTCTTCTTCGTCATTTACAACGTTAATGATGGTGGTATTGGTGGTATCCAAAACTCCCAGGCTGGTTCTATGACCACTAATGGTGTTCCAAACGATTTGATTGATAACTTCAACCCATTGACCATTATCATTCTCATTCCAATCTTGGATTACGTTGTTTATCCACTCTTGAGAAAATGGAAGATTGACTTCAGACCAGTTTACAGAATCTTCTTTGGTTTCATTCTTGCCGCTCTGTCTCAGATGGCTGGTGCTATCATCCAATGGCAAGTCTACGAGACTTCTCCATGCGGTTACTACGCTACCGACTGTGATGTTGGTACTGGTGTCTCTCCAATCTCCGTCTGGGTCGAGTGTGTTCTCTACGTTCTTCAGGCCGCTTCTGAATGTTTCGCTAATACTGCCGCTTACGAAATTGCCTACACTCGTGCTCCAGACCACATGAAGGGTTTGGTCATGGCTCTGTTCCTCTTTACACAGTCCTTGTCTGCGGCACTTTCTGAGGCATGCACCTCTGCGCTTATCGATCCTCACTTGATCTGGCCATTCGTCGCCTTCTGTCTTGCCGGTGTGGTTACAGCTGTTTGGTTCTTCTGGAAGTTCCGTAACTTGCATAAGATCATGGAGGTTGAGAGATTGGAGAAGGAGGAGAAACTCAGACAGGCCTATTTGGACTATAACACCGAGAAGTTGGAAGGTGAGAACTCTGATGATGCAGTCGTCAAGGTTGATGAGAAGTTGGATGCTAAGAAGTGAGCTTTTGTTTTGTTCCCTACCCATTTGTATTATCGTCTATTATCCAAATTCATACTTGTACGTATAACCTGGTATGTGTTGAGATTACTAATAAGTAGGGACCAAGTGGATAGAACCGTAATCCCGGTCTAAACCAGATAAGTCAGCCACGCTTACCCATGGCTAGCAGATAAGGCATGTTGCTGTGAGTAGATCCTTCTTTTCTTTTGATTGACTCGGACTCGAGCAGATAACCCATGGTTCCCCCCTCGGAGTCGACTTTCTGAGACCTAGGACTCGAGAGCCATTGTCTGGTGAGGGTTATACAGCTTATCGGCCAGGCCTGGGTTCCTTATGTGTGAGGGCTTGAGGTCAGCGGAGACATATTGCGGGCGCCAGTATTTGGGAGCGCAGGTGCAGGACTCCGCGGTCTTAAGGCACACGGGGAAGTACGAACGATGTGAATTTAGAAGGTGTGTTCTCTTCAAGGTCAACCACCAGCCGATATACTCTGAAAGAGGTGATAGAAGCAGTTGTTGTAAAATCACGACATGTGTGTGAGGGACATCTCGAGACTCTTTTCCGTCGAGGATCCGTTGCCTAAACCCAAACTGTAACTACGCTGGTGCCGTCCCATCGCTGCCAAATTTTGCACGTCGACGTCACGTAAAGCTCAAGTCCTCAACGGTGTCGGTTGTTCTTCCCCTGAGGACCCGCGGCTGCTTTGGGGGGGGGGGGCTCAAAGTCGTTATTGGTCCGTGTTCTATCGGCGTCTCTGACCGTCCTTCACCGGTTGCTTCCAGGCTCCGTCTAACGTTCAACGTTCAACGCCAAAAGGAAAGTGTAGGGCGCCATCTCTGAGAGGGGGGAAAGGGCAGAAAAAGGCTCCACATCCGAAACTGTAGCCCCCGGCAGAACGCGTATCTCAGTCCAGGTATTCGTTTTTTCCCCCCGTTGTGAGCTTTTGGTGTCCGTGCGCCGTGCATAGTCATTACTTATCTCTATGCACACCACGACCGGCTCCCACAAATCCCATCACGCGAGCACCTGCGATCTTTCGGAGATGCTGCCATATCTATAAAAACCCCCATACCCTCTCTCCACAAGCCCCCAGAAATACCAAGAAGCCAAGCAAAGCTCAACCACAGAACAATGGGTATGCATCTTCCTATACATCTCTCGGCACACCGTACTAACACATCAAAGCTTTGAAGAACTTCCTGGACAGATTCAGTGCTCCAGCCCCTGCCACTGCCGCTGGCGGCGAGGAAGGCTCCACTGATGAGAAGCTCAACGTCTCCATGACATACGAGGAGCTCAAGGAATACAACGAGAGATTTCCTGAGCCAACCGCTGAAGAGTACCAGACTCTTCCAAAGACTCTCGGCCACGCACCATACGCCACATACTGCATCTGTTTGATCGAGTTCGCCGAGAGAGCTTCCTACTACGGTGTTAGAGACCGTCTCTCCAACTTTATCCAGCTTCCATTGCCAGAGGGAGGTAACGGTGCCGGTGCCACTAAGGCCGGTACCCAGGAGAACGCTGGTGCTCTCGGTCTCGGTTTGCAAACTGCCAACGCCGTCACTTTGTTGCTTACATTCTTGGCTTACTTGACCCCACTTTGGGGTGGTTACAAGTCCGATAAGGACTGGGGTAGAATGAAGACCATTTGGTGGGGTGTCTGGGCCGGTGCTCTTGCTCACATCATCTTGATTATTGCTGCCATTCCATCCGTCATTGCCGCTGGCCACGCCTTGGCTCCAACCATCATCTCCATTCTCGTTTTGGCTCTCGGTACCGGTTTGATTAAGCCAAACTTGTTGCCTTTGCTTTATGACCAATACCCACACAAGAGAGACGTCGTTCACACCAAGGAGGATGGTACCAGAGTTATCCTTCTTAAGGAGCCATCTTTGGAAAAGATGACCTTGTACTTCTACTGGGCCATTAACGTTGGTGCCTTCTTGTCCCTTGCTACTTCCTACTGTGCTAAGAGAGTCGGTTTCTGGCTCGCTTTCCTCATTCCAGGTATCGTCTACTTCGTCATGGTCCCAGTCTTGATCGTCTTATCCTCTAGAATGAAGAAGGAGGCTCCAACTGGTGTTTCCGTTCTTGCCGAGGCTTTGAAGACTTTGAGATACGCTTTCAGAGGTAACTTCATCAAGAGAGCTAGGGAGAACTCCTTCTGGGAGTACCCAAAACCAACCAACATCGCTGCTCGTGGTGAAGCTGAGTCTCTTGAGGCTGTTAACAAGAAGGGTAACAAGAAGATCTCTTGGACTGACCAGTTCGTTGAGGATGTTAGAGTTACCTTCGATGCTTGTAAGATTTTCTTGTTCTTCGTCATTTACAACATTAACGATGGTGGTATTGGTTCCCTTCAGAACTCCCAGTCTACTGGTATGACCACTAACGGTGTTCCAAACGATTTGATCTCCAACTTCAACCCATTGACTATTATTGTTTTCATTCCAATCCTCGACTACGTTATTTATCCAATCCTCAAGAAAATGGGCATTATCCTTAACCCTGTTCAGAGAATCTTCATCGGTTTCATGATGGCTGCTATCTCCCAGGCTGCTGGTGCTATCATCCAGTGGAAGGTCTACGAGACCTCTCCATGTGGTTACTACGCTACCGACTGTGATGTTGGTACTGGTGTCTCTCCAATCTCCGTCTGGGTGGAATGTGTTCTCTACGTTCTCCAGGCTGCTTCTGAATGTTTCGCCAACACTGCCGCTTACGAAATTGCCTACACTCGTGCTCCAGACCACATGAAGGGTTTGGTCATGGCTTTGTTCCTCTTCACCCAGTCCTTGTCCGCTGCCGTCTCTGAGGCTTGTACTTCTGCTTTGGTTGACCCACACTTGATTTGGCCATTTGTTGCTTGTTGTATTGCCGGTGTTGTCAGTGCCATCTGGTTCTACTGGATGTACAAGGACTTGCACATCATCATGGAGAAGGAGAGACTTGAAAAGGAGGAGAAGTTGAGACGTGACTACATGGCTTACATGGACAACAAATCTGATGACATCATCCCACGTGAGAAGGCTAATGCTTTGGAAGTTATTTCCTCTGCTAACATCTCCACTACTGATGTCCTCAGTGTTAGAGAGAATGAGATCTCCGCCGTCCTCTCTAAGAAGTAGATTTCCATTCCCTCCACTTTTTGCTTTTGCTGATACAGTTGTGTTTTTGATACTATCGTGTTCAATTCTTGATTATTATTTAAAATTTGCATAATCATGTTTATATTAGAATCCTTTGTTGTAGTGTTAATGACCCCAATAGAACTTGGTGGAACGACTAGGGGGGCTAGATAGGCAAGTCACGTGACAGCCTGAATCTCGAGGCGCGCGTAGGAGATCAACAAACAAATAGCACACGTAGTCATGGTCCTTTACACGGCGCGTAAACGTTCTTTCCCCAGGGACACTTTGGTCATTCGCCATTATTGTTAACTTGCCGAACTATGACTGAAGTCAATGGTGGAGGGCTGAAACAGCTCGCATTTCTGAATGATAACGACCCCGTCAGTCTCCTGAGTTCCAACAACTACTTGGACCAACTCATACCCGTCATCAGAACACATCTTAAAGACGATACCATTGGAGAACTCATACAGAAGTTGAAACTTGAAGGGACTAAAAAGGATGATGAGCTCGTACAGATTGTGAATGATAACGATAAGATGATTGCGTCGTCCTCAGATGACATTGCCCATATTTCCCGAAGCGCAGCAGCAATGAGTGAGCAGATCTTGGATATCAACGATCATATGGCCAAGACGTCGAACATGACTTTTGAGAAGAAGTTCCAATTGCTTGGGTTGAAGAAGAACATTAGCAAGATTCATGAATCGGAAATTCTCATCAGTAAGATTCTTCAAGTGTTGGAACTTACGGAAAAGACACACGATTTGATCAAGGGAAACAAGTTCTTCCAAGCGCTGAAGAGCTTGAATGATTTGAATTCTCTCAATAAGGAATTTGATAGGGATTTCATCTTCCTGAACAATATCAATGCATCTATTCCAATTTTAAAGGATTTGATCAGAGTGGAATCACTTGGATTACTAAAGAGAAACCTTGCCGCCGTGGAAACGAAACTTGAGCCATTGGGAACAGCATATCATGATACTTTTGCAAGCATGATTGAGAGATTTGCAGGTTTCAAGAGACAACACAGGGAGTTTGCAGAGTACAAGATCAACTCTCCCGTCGAGGTGAGTTTGAGAAACATGTATTTGCAAAATGATCTCCCGGATATCGAAGACTTCATTCACACCGGCTTCGTCCATGATTCACTACTGATTTTCAAAACACTTGAGCAGACTGATTTCTTGAAGATGGAGCTAGGTAAAGAGATGAGTATGAGAAGAGACAAGATGTTCTATCCATTTGTGAGCAGTGATAGCAAGAATGAACAGTTTGCCGCATTCATCAAGTCACCTGAGAATCTACAAGCCTTCTTGAATAAGATGACTGGATATTTGGTGTTCCATAAGGCAATGACAGCCAAACTTCCTGGAATTATCAACATGAAAACGAGTGATCTCTGGGAGAATATCTCTACAAAGATTTACCCACACTTGAGAAACCTTGTCCAGAACGAAATCCTTGTTCTCTCAAGAGTTGTTGAAGTCAAGGGAATCATTGGAAACTTCTACCTCACTATCGAGCACCTTGAGCTAAACACTGACCAGATATATAACGTGCTCATCCTTGCATACAAGAAGTTTTCCCAACTCTCCAAACATCTGTTCAGCAAGGAATTCACACAGACAGCAGAGGAGGATGATGCTATGCCTATGTCCATTTATGACCCAAAACTCTACCGCAAAATTACAAACGCATGCTGGCTTAAGGATGATAGAAACGACAATGATATTCCATTCCCAATCACGATGCCGTTCTCACCAGTGTATCCAATGGCATGTGCACAGATCCGGAACTTCATCAGTGATCATACAGCCTTCTTGGAGGATTACTACAAGTATGATTTGAGCTCTTTGCATACATTTGTTGTTGAAGATATTGATAACGTGTTACAGAGTGCAATTAGAGATTATTATGCAAGAAAGCTCGACGAATCTCTATCAAGAGAAGAACTGGCTCAGAACTTGATCAACCTGGAGTACTTCCTCATCATGTCCAAGGAGGTGTCAAACTTTTTGTCTCAGAAGTACGAAGTCACAGTCATTCTCAGGTCTGTTGAAGCATTTGCCGCTACAAGAAAGGAGACTGAAAAGACCTTGTTCACTGTCATTGATAACAAGATGTTTGATTTGCTCGACTTGATTGACTGGGATTGGACAACAAGAGATACAAATCCAGAACCTACCTTCTTCATCAGAGATATTGGTGAATTCTTGCAGAACTTGTTCAATTCTGCCTTGTCCAAGTTACCATACTCAGTCAAAACCCTTCTACTCTACAGAGTGTTTGATCTCTTGGCTGGTGAGTTCATGGATAACTTGAAAAACCAACCAATCATCACCAAGGCAGCTGTTCTGAATTTTGATCAGGATATCAGCTATATCGAGCGTATCACAAAGGACTTGAACCCTTCGAAGATGGACAGACAAGGAACTTCCAGAGATTCTTTGCAGTCTATGTTCTTGCAGTTGAGACAGAGAATCAACTTGCTTAAGGAGGGCCACCTGGAACAGTACAAGGACCAAGCAATCCGTATGAGACACTTTGATCAGATCAAGCCGGAAGAGGCTGTTCAACTTGTTAACAAGATCAGAGATTGAATGAACGATTATCTTAGAGATGAAACGTTGTAGATATCTGTGTACCTTCGCGCTCTCTGTAAGCGCCCCACATGAACTTTTTTTTTGACCTCCGAAGCTCATCTCTGCTCTACGAAACACATCAATTTGCAGACAAAAATACAAAAGATGGGAGACAAAAGAAAGAATCCAGGAGATAAGGGAAATGCTAAGAAGAAGTATAAAGTGAATCCAATGATGATTGACCCTCAAACATCAGGTGTGTACGCTACATGTGTCAGAGGCAGAGAGAAGAGGTGTGCCCAAGAGCTTAAGGAACTTCTTCAAGAAGCTGCAGAGGAGCTTTACGGGGATAAGCTTACACAAGTCGAGGATGACGGGAAAGACAGCGATGATGATGAAGGTCTCAGTATTGAAGAGTCTCTTAAGAAAGAACTTGAAGGTATGAAGAACAAGACAACAACGAAACAGGAACCTATTCGATATATCGATCTCGGATGTGAGTGTGTTGTATTCTTCAAGACTAAGAAGCCAATCGATCCTGTTGAGCTTGTTCTCAAGATCTGTAAGGATGCCACTGAGTCCAAGTCCAAGAACACAAGATTCACACAAAAGTTAACGCCAATTACAAACAGTGCTAGTGCTTCTATGGAGGAAGTTGAGAAGCTGGCCAAACAGGTGTTAGCGCCACATTTCCATAAGACTGAAGGAGAGCAGGAGGAGTACTCGTTTGCCATTAACGTTTCTAAGAGAAACTTTAACACTTTGGAAAAGGGTGAGTTACTTAAGATGATTGCCGGGTGTGTTGGCCGTCCACATAAAGTTGATCTCAAGGGGTACGAAAAGCTTGTTCTTGTGGAATGCTTCAAGAACAATGTTGGTATGAGTGTCGTTGAAGATTATGACCTCTATCAGAAATTCAATCTGCAACAGATCTTTGACAAGAATTCAGGACAGGTTTCCGGTGAATCAAGAGTGAAGTCGTCTAAGGCCAAGAACGAGGCCAAGGAGGAGAAAACAGAGAGTAAAGAGGAAGTGAAGACTACAGAAGAATGAAATGTCACTGACAAAACAATCTCATTAATGCATAAAAAGTTTAGAGAGCACGCTCAAGGTATACCGTAGGCTCCTCCCAAGATAACCAATCACCTGTTCTATTTGGGATAAGACCCATGTTGTTCAACTTCCAAATACCGATACCCATGACACACAACTGGAAGAACAAGTATGTAATCTTTGCCATCCTCACATCATTCTTGATGGAGTCAGAATCAAGACCATTGAATGCAGAGTTAACACCCACGATAGCACTGAATGTGTTGGAGAAGAGCATGAGGGTCATTGTAATTGGGATGATTTGGAGGGAGTTTCCTGACATATAGCTCATGAAAAGGTTCATTGGGATCTGTTTAGCTGGACCCATTGCAATGTCCCAAGCTTTGGCTGTCTTCAATGCATCGATCTGCTTTGGTTGTGGGCCCGGCGTGGGTGTGTTCTTGTTCTTCTGCTGATCTTGGAATCCCTGTGGTGGATGGATTCTGTCTGCAGGTTTGCGTTTTGGAGGGGATGTAAGGTTCTCGTACCAGGACATTTTTGTGTTAAGTGTGATGGGCGAAGGTGAATGGTGTCTTGGTGATAAGGCGTTGATGATGGAGCTGGAGTTGTTTTGTTGGCGTTGTCGCGCTAAAGTGGCGCCTGTTGCCCGGACCGTTTAAAGGGGAAAGAGCGTAACGTCGTGTTTTATCTTGTATTTGTAAGGCGAACTGTGGTTTATGTCTTGGTTATATATTATTTAAGTTGGATTAGGTACGACTTGAGGTCACCAATACCCCTTAAACACGTGAATAATGTTGTTAATTAAAATTGGGGTTACCCGGATGAGATTTCAAGATCTCTTCAGGTGGGCTCGAGATGATTATGCGTGAACACTTCAACAAAGACGTCATTTCAGCACTAAGACATCAACGAAAAGTTTGCATTTCATATCCTGATTTACTGACTCCTGTTATCTGAAGAGAACCATTCATTATCTTACACATTCATATTGCATTCCCTTGAATTGGTCACCTACCCACCCCCTCTTCAAACTTAACACAAGTCCCTTGATCTCGGCGGCTATAACAAGACAGCCAATTACTATTCGTTACAGATATATATGAAATGAGCAAGAAGACTATTAAAAAGGCCAGTCCTACAAGCAGTCCAAACGTGACTGCACAGTCATCTAATGGAGCTAAGAAGCATTCTGGGGCATCAACCCCAGCCCCAGCCCCAGCTTCAACACAGAAGACAGGTGGATGGGCTGCGATTGCAGCTTCAAAATCACCAGCCGTTGAAAAGGCACCAAAAACTACGTCCTCTCAAACAATATCCAGGGATAAGCAATCAACTACCGCATCTGAAGGCAAGCCAAACCAACACGCCACTG
The DNA here is from genome assembly GCA_030580135.1 of Petasospora easanensis. Taxonomy (NCBI): domain Eukaryota; kingdom Fungi; phylum Ascomycota; class Saccharomycetes; order Phaffomycetales; family Wickerhamomycetaceae; genus Petasospora; species Petasospora easanensis. The sequence continues at coordinate 95,261 of JAKTSI010000036.1, read as the reverse complement.
GTAGGGGCGGCCCAAAGAGAGCAGACTCCATACGATCCAAGAAATCACCTTCTCCAAGTCGCGAGAAGAAAGATGAGAAGAAGGATAAGAAAAAAAGAATTATAACTGAGCCAATGAATGGGTTCAACAGAGACCAAGTGCAAGAGTTCCTTAGTGTGAGAATGAAGATGTATGAAGGTGCACCTACTATCAAGCAGTCTGGTAGTGATTGGTCCACAAAAGGTGGAAAGAAAGACAAAGGAACTAGTGGTGATGTTGTGCTCACTGAATTGGCTAAGTATGTTACGAAGCGTTTATGAATACAAAATAAGTCATATGTTGCATGTGTGAAACAATGGGTAGCTCTAATAATTGCTGATTGATCCGGGGTAGTTTCTCCGGGCCAGAGGGCTCAAGTGTCCGCTCCTCCATCGGGTCGGGATCTGGTTAAGGACAAGAGAAAGGTGATGGGGGCAAGATAGGGAGCAGCTCCTACAATGGAAGAATTGCTTTAAAGACGGTGGAACTAGTAGGACGGAGAGTTGGGTTCTACATGTGCCAGTGCTGATCATTCGCAAGGGTTCACCACGCATTACCCAGCCCTATAGAGCGCCCCCCGTACCAGCACAGGCGTCGTCAAATACCCCGGGATATGACGTATAATCCTTCCTCTGACACATTCGAACAGCTCGCCTGATCTTTGACAGCTGACAAGTATTCCCGCACGTTCAATTGACCAAATCTTGTAGTAATACAGTACTACCGGAGTCCATCCAGCTGGCTGGGTTGTTTCTCCGAGCTACTACGCGAGCACCGGGCAAGAACAGGCCATGACTTTGGAGATAGCCTTGCTGTTTCCTGTGCCAGCTGCAAACGGGTCGCGATACCCGGAGAAAGATGCCTTATAAGATCAACTTTTTAGAGCACATAGGAGGCCTGGTGCAGTAAATCTAGGTATTCAGGTAACATTTGGTGCTTGTTTATTGTGGTGGAGAACTTAAATTAACAATGAGGACTCCGAGACCCTAAATAGAGCCACGCGAGCCAGTCCGGGGGTCATAGTGTAAACAGAGCCCCGGGAGGAACCGCGCGGCTCGGGTCCGCCCCGGGGAGCCTCGGGAACCCCACAGGCCAAGGAGCTGCCCACGCATTTCTTTGGAAGACAAACTAAACTTTCACTTCTCTCCCCGATTATAAAAGGGCTGATCACCCCGCCCTCGATGCCCACCTACGCCATCCAAGGTACAAAACGAAGACTCATCAACACCATGTCACACAAAGCCTCCGAAGAACACCACGTCGATACCGACCTCATCACCCTCTCGAGATTTATTCTCACTTCCCAACAGAAGGTGGCTCAAAACGCTACAGGCGAACTCACACTTCTCCTTAACTCCCTTCAGTTCGCTTTCAAGTTCATTGCACACAACATCCGTAAGGCCGAGCTTATTAACTTAATCGGTCTCGCTGGTGCTTCCAACTCTACAGGTGACCAGCAGAAGAAACTCGATGTCATCGGAGACGAAATCTTCATCAACGCCATGAAGGCCTCCGGAAACGTCAAGGTGCTTGTTTCTGAGGAGCAAGAAGATCTCATCGTTTTTGATGGCCCAGGTAACTACGCTGTTGTCTGTGACCCAATTGATGGTTCCTCTAACTTGGATGCTGGTGTTTCCGTTGGTACAATCTTTGGTATCTACAAGCTTTTGCCAGGATCCAACGGTTCTATTAAGGACGTTCTCAGACCAGGTGTTGAGATGGTTGCAGCTGGTTACACAATGTATGGTGCTTCTTCTCACTTGATGCTCACAACAGGGCAGGGTGTCAATGGATTCACCTTGGACACCTCGCTTGGTGAGTTCATCCTCACTCACCCAGGTTTGAAGATCCAGAACGAGAGGGCAATCTACTCCGTTAACGAGGGAAACACTGTATACTGGCCAGAACCTGTCCAGAAGTTCTTTGCTGACTTGAAGAAGCAACAGTCTAACGGAAAGCCATATAGCGCGAGATATATTGGTTCTATGGTTGCTGATGTTCACAGAACCTTACTCTACGGTGGTCTCTTCTCATACCCAGCAGACTCCAAGTCTAAGACTGGAAAGCTCAGAATTTTGTACGAGTGTTTCCCAATGGCCTTCTTGATGGAGCAAGCCGGTGGTAAGGCTGTCAATGACAAGGGTGAGCGTATCTTGGACATGACACCTAAGGCTATTCATGACAGATCAGGCATCTGGCTCGGAAGTGCAGGTGAGGTTGACAAGTTCCTCGCTGCTATTGGAAAGAGTTAATTTAATGCATTCAAAACCTGCACACGCCCCCTCATGTCATGATTATTTGTTCTTCATTTGTATATTACTAGAAAGTCTTTTCTAAAATGGATTCGGTCGTTTGGATGTGTTTGTAAGCTCCGGAGGGATGATGGTCCAGACCGCCCCGAAGAAAAACACTCGGGGAAGAGGATGCGGGCCGCGGCCTGGGGAAATAAAAAAACTATCGCGTAATGGCTGGATTGGGAAATTCCGCTTTTTGTAAAGCAAATGGTTCGCGCAGCATCTCTGACTCTATCAGCGTCGAAATCAGCCCGTAGATTCTGCCCCAGATGTCCACCTCATCGACACCTCCACGTCAACGCCACCCAACAAACGCATAAATTCCCTAAAATATGGCTCTTTCTACACTTGAGACGGGCCTCACAAAGCATGTGCGAGCATTTCTGGAGCAGTACCCAACTGAGTCCTTAAAACTATTCACATTTACAATTTCACTGATATCATGTCTATGTGCCGGTTCCGTATTACTATTCCCACTGTTCACACCGGTATTACACTCACACTTCGGCTACTCACAGTTCGAAATCAATATTGTCGGAAGTTTCACGTCCTTGGGAATGTATCTGTTCCTTCCAATCCTCGGATACCTCGCTGATTGTCACGGGCCGGCTTTGCTGTCAGTCATCGCTGTAATCTTCTATGCACCAGGATACACCATCGCCTCAGTGGCTATTGTAAAAGGATGGAACTTCTGGGTGCTTGCAATCAGTTTCGGATTTGTTGGATGTGCCACATCTGCATTTTACTTCGCTTGTTTGTTGAGTTGTGCCAAAATCTATCCGAAGAGTAAAGGCCTCACAATCTCAGCGCCGGTGACATGTTACGGTTTGTCCTCTCTTATCGGCGCACAGTTGCTTAAGGCTGACTTTTTGAAAACAAAAGATGGTGAGTTGGATCTGTTTATTACTTTCAGATTCTTTAGTGTCTTGTACTTGTTCTTGGGTCTCTTCAACTTTGTGAGTTCATGCGTTGTTACAATCGAGAGAGATATCCTTCTTCGCAAACACGCAGACACGGCCACTGAAGAGTCTCCTCTTCTTGAAGGTGAAGCAGATGAGACTGAGGACTTGGTTAAGAACCACAAGTCCAAATTTAAACATTTCCTATCGGATCCTTCTGCTTATATCTTGTTGGTCTGTTTCTTGTTCACTATTGGCCCTGCAGAGATGTACATTACCAACATGGGTTCCATCATCGAAACTATTTCTCCAGCATCAGACATTTCAAATCAAGTTTCTGTTCATGCCATCTTCTCAACTTTGGCAAGACTTTCATTGGGAGCACTCTCGGATTTCCTCGTTGATAGATTCAGCATCTCCAGAGTCTGGCTCCTTCTCTGCATCATGATCATGGGTCTCTTTACACAGATGTTCATTGCATTTAATGCTCTTACGGGATCAGATTACTCCATTATTTCAGCACTCTCTGGATTCCTCTACGGTGGTCTCTTCACTCTATTCCCAACCATCGTGCTGTCCATCTGGGGTGCTGAGTTGTTCGGCTCGGCCTATGGATTCTACATGCTCTCGCCAGCTATTGGATCGTCCAGTTTCGGTATGTTGTATGGAACTATCTATGACATACAGTGCACAGCCATCCAGACACTCTCCAGTTGTATCTCTCCAGTGTTTTGGATCACTGGATTCGGATACCTCATCAGTTCGACTCTGTTATTGCTAGCATGGAGATGTCTCTGGCAGAGAAGAGCCGAGCAAATCTAAACTATATAAGGAGTGTACTTCTTATGGTTAGTTAGACAGTCATCTATTAATATACTGCATTCATTTATCCTAACTTCTTTGTTGTATAAAACCCAGACATCAGATAAGGTTTGGTAAGGCCACGCCTCACCTCATTCTTAAACACCCGTCACGGAAAGCAAACAAAGACATCTGCACAGACAATGAATCAACAACAAATACAAGTCCGAGGCATTTCTAACTTGTCTATTAGGACTTGGGAATTCAATTCACAACATAAACTTCCACGACCTTCCACGAACCACCAACATCTACTCCCGCCCACTCAACGCCACTCGCCCCGCAAACCACACCCCACAGACAAGTGCACCATACAAGCAGCAGTGCACCAACACCCGCACAATGAAGCGCCCCATCTCACTGCCTCTCGAGCACATAAGGTTCCCAAATCTTGATGCTCTTGATGCGTGGTACTCCTTGCCTGCCGGTATCACTGACAAATTACTGATTCCAAGAGAGCAACTAAACACGCATAATCGTACACGAGACAGCTCTACAAAGACTGATCTCCTGACGCTTGTGTGTCATGACTTCAAAGGTGGATATCAGGATGGTGAAGATGCTAGTGTTGATGGATACTTCCCACATCCTTCAGGTGAGCACTATTTCCTGCAATATCCTCAACTCATTGATATCTTCATCTATTTTTCGCATCATCGAATCAGCGTCCCACCTGCTCCTTGGGTGAACATGTGTCATAGACATAGCATCCCATGCCTGGGTACGATTATCATCGAGGGAAGGGATAATCGAGACTTAGATAGACTTGTTGAGAGAAACAGTTCTGGCAAATTTGTCTATGTTGAGAAACTTGTGGCGTTGGCGGAGAGGTATGGGTTTGATGGATGGCTGGTTAACATTGAGACCACATTCACTAGACCAACTATGGGTCCTGAAATTGTGTTGTTTACTGAGGCTTTAAAGTCAGAGTTGCATCTGAGAATCAAAGGGTCCCAGTGTATTTGGTATGATTCCTTTGTGGCGAAGACCAACAGGATCTTTTATCAAAATGGAGTGAATGCGTTGAATTATGATCATTTTGAATCTGCTGATTATTTCTTCACGAATTACTGGTGGGATGAGACCGTCCTTAAGAACAACATCCTCAATGTTGGACTGCAAGGAACTAAAAATAAACTGTTTGTGGGTATTGATGTGTGGGGAAGAGGATCCAAGGTTGGTAATGGTGGATTTGACACCGGATTGGCTATCAACTTCTTAAGGGTATACTCTTCCAATGTGGGACTATTTGCACCTGCATGGACTTATGAGCACTTTGAACCAGACGAGTTTGTTGAAAAGGACCGTTTGTTCTGGACTGGAGAGATCTCTGATGCTCATCCTGGTGGAAGTGTTGGATCATACATCGCACCAAGTTCCGCGCCAGTGTATGAACACAATGATGGGTCAATGACATTTTATACCAACTTCAGTCAGGGACAAGGCGACATGTTTAAAGTAATGGGAAAGACTGTTTTCTCAGAACATTGGGTGAATGGATCTTTACAGATGCCTACTCCGTTTGGACTTGATGGTGAGACATTGACAATCACCAAGAGTGATGCATTCAATGGAGGATCCAGTCTTAAGATTAAGCATAAGGGAGCATTCGAACCAAGTACTGTATCATCTGGTATTGAGCTATTCAACTTTAAAAATGATGTTGAAACCAAGGACCTGAAGTTGTCTGTGAGTTTCAAGCAGATTTCGGAGATTGTTGAAGAACACTTCTTTCAATTGGAAGTCCAGTATTACATTGAGAGACGTTACCGCAGTGTTTCTAAGGTGAGAAGTGGATCTTTCGAAGTTCCTTTACATGCAAGTCATCATTGGAAGTTTTTGGAGACTACATTTTCACTGCCAAAGCTTCAAGTTCGGGAACATTTCGTTTTGTCGGGAATCACCATCAAATGGACCAATTCGACCGAGACGAAGATGAACGGCGAACAGTCTTGGGTTATGGTCCACAAGGAGACCGACCCTACAGCAGTCCATGAGCTCTTGCTTGGAGACTTAATGCTCGAGGCTGTGCAGTTGACCAAGCCAGTTTCATCGGTGAAGACTGCCAAGAAGATTGATCTTGAGGAAGGCTGTGTCTTCATCGAATGGAAGGCGGATCAAGAGGTGATTCACTGGTTCGTGTATGAGAATGCCAGATTTGTGAGACCAGTTACTACGCCTTGCTTCATCTCAAATCGTGGTGACAAGGTGAGAATCGACTCAGTGATGCGGAATGGTAAGGTGGTGGTTGGTGATGACATCTTCCTCTAACCTTTGTGATGGATACTGGCAAAATACGAACTGTGGCTAGTATTTAGCCAAGTATATATTACCTATTCATACAGAAGATCAGCTGACAATTTATTATTAGAGAAAAATAACAGAAATTTTTATACATGAGCGATGAATTAGGCCCTGGAATATGTATTTGCCGGTGCCTGAGGTGCTTGGTAATTGTAGCCAGACCCAGCATTGGCAGAATTGTAGTACTCGCCAGCTGTACCCTGAGAGTTAGGAGGAGGCCCGTCAGGTCTCTGATACTGGGTGTCGTTGTAAGCGGTAGAGTTGTTGTTTCCGTTGTCATAGTTGTTTCCATATTGTTGTTGATTGCTATTGTCATAGGTTGGAGGTGCGCCGTTGTCTGTCTTGTACTCAGACTGAGCGTTCTGGGCATAGTAAGGCTGTTGATACTGCGTCTGCTGCTGGTTACCGAACTGATACGTGGTCCAGCCAGTTCCAGCGACTGGAGGGAGGCCTTGCCTTCTTCTGGAGAAGTTGCGTCTTCTGCAGCAAAGAATCAGGAAGAAGAGCAGGGGGAAGACAACCAAGAAAAAGAGCCAGTAGGGTCTATAACGGCAGACACCGTAACTGTTACAAGTGTAGTACCTCTTCGCGAGTCTTTCCATCGTAGAGGTGGAGACAGAGACAACAGGAGCCATGGTGAGTTTTCCAGATGGCTTCGCTAATAGAAGGCTTAAGGTCACAGGTGGCAAAGCGATCGAAGAAGATTAAGCAAAAAGGTGAAACACAGAGCAACGGTGTGCGCCTACCAGAGTGCGGGGAGACTTGCTTCCGGAAAAACAATCAGGTCCCTGACGCCCTGACCACCTGGCCAGCGGCACCCCCCGGGCCCCCCGCCTCAAAACACGCGCGATGTTGCAGGTTCGAAACTGGGCAGGCATATTTCCGTATTCGGCTCGCCTAAATTCCTGCCTGACGAGCCTCAAGTCAGCCTCTCAGGCAGGCTCTGAGGAGGGTACCGGGAACCGGGAACCCGTGACACGCCACCGACTACCTAAACTGTTCTGGCATACATGTTATCGCACACATGTTACACATCACATCGAAGGATCGGCAGTGCTGCGCGTCCAGGGTGGTTGGTGTGTGTGTGTGTTCTTGCAGGTGAGGTGTAGAGACCACTTAAGGTCTGGATACGTTGAGCTCTGAATCATTACTGGTGCACCAGTGATGGATTGTGGGATGCGGTGTATGCCCCATCGGATACATGCGTGCTTGCCTAAATTCATGCTGGGCCCACTGACAGCCTTCTAGCGAGGGTATGACCGGGGTTTGGAGCCAGTGCCTTCTCTACTGTACAGCTATAATCCCTTCAGGAAGAATGATGCTGCCTGGACGCCGCTGGAAGCCGGTCGTGTAGATACGGCGTGACCGCTGTGGCATGGGCCTGCGCAGAACTAGGCCTTAATCCCTTACCAATTGTTGGATGAAGGGAGACGGGATAACCGTCGTACATCGTCTGCTGGGGAGAAGGGGTTCCTGATGCCCCTTCAAACGACCCACTCGCCTGCAGAGAATAGCAGAGGGACGGTGAGTGGTTCGACTCGGGGCAAGAGAGAACGCGAGCTCCCTGCAAACGACTAGAGCCAAGGTTTGACTGGTTCACGAGCCTGGCACGCCTGAGTCGTGGGTCCGTGGGTCACATCTTCTGGAAAGAGCTTCTTTGCCCTCGCCTGGCCCAATCGCACCGGCGGGTGCCCAGAGTGGTTACAGCCCGCGGGGGTACTCCCTTCGATCCAGAGATCAGACTCGTGGCTCTGGGCAGCCATTCCACTAGCAGATTCACAGCCCTGTACCTAGACCACATGCTGGTTTGCAGACCGTCTCCTCAAAAAGGCACCCCGTAGCCGCAGTTTCAGGCTCTGGCACACACAACATGGATAGCTGCGGTTTCGCGTTCGGGCCTGTTTACAGTATTTATATACCAGACTTCCCTAGCCTGAACAACCACCCACCGCCACACTGAACAACCCAACCACCAGAATGGCGCAGAACAAGTCTAGCATTAACTTCTTGCTAGAAGACAGTCAGCAGGATGAGGTCGTTGTTGTGGTGCCGCGCACTCTGGCGGGAAAGTACAAGAAGCGCTACATCAAGCGCCCAAAGAACCCCAATCTTTCTATCGACATTATCCAACAACCACAGAATGCTAAAGTATCCACCCGGGCCACTGGAAGGGCTTTTCCTCCATTCTCTGAACACAGGCCCATCCATCCGCCACCAGTACTCCAGTTGCGTCTCAATGGGTTCAAGCCTAAGCACGAAGGAGTCCTCACCACGGATCTGATTGACAACCTCAACAAGACGCTGGGCACCAAGCATACCGAACGCATCCAAGAGCTTGAAGTCATCAGAAAGATGCGTGAAAACAGGGTTCCAGCTTGGGTTCACTACTCCACTTTCTTTGTTACTGCAAGGCTGGTCTCTGCTGATGATCCTGATAACATCTTTGATGATTCCAACGACATGCTGGTCGGCACGAATGTGGTTTCAGGGATGCCACTCTCGCTAAAGATCAATGCTTCATCTTCGAACAAGCAGCTCAGTCACTTGCTGCCTATGGAGAAGATGAGAGCCAGCAATCACACCATCGCCTTTGTCTTCCCGGACCTCTCCGTTAGAAAAGTTGGTATCTTCAAGCTCAAGTTTGATCTATTTGAGGTCTACCAAGGCAAGGTCCATTGGCGCGGTCAGACACTTTCTGACAGCCTACAGATCTACACACCAAAGAAGTTTCCAGGATCTAAACCTTCTTCTGCATTGACAAGTTTCCTATACAGACGTGGTGCTCGTATTAGACAACGCAAGAGGTCACCATCCAGCAGATCTCATGATAATGATGACGACGATGATGATGAAGAGGATGATGATGCAACTGGACACAACCAGCATCACCGAAAGTTGATTCGCCTGGATGAAAACTACCTCAACTCTTCTGTCTCCAAGACACCATCCTCCTTGACCGCTGCTTCAACTGTTGCCTCGGCTTATCAACGGGACGCCATTCCTCGCCACCACCTTCCACCCATACATCAAAACTTCTCTCCTCAACACTCGTATATTCATCCCCATACACCACCTCATCCCCATTTAGTTGTTCACCACCATCAGGTTCTGCCTCCTCCCCAATTCTCGCATCAACAAGTACAGGCACCTCAACATCAACAACCTCAACACCCACAACACCACGTCGTGATGTATGCTCCTCCGCAGGTTCCCTTCCACCTCCACCATCTGCCACCACCTCCGCCGCCGCAGCAACGTGGCTTTTTCCCGCCGGTAATACTGGCACAGCCAGGAGCGTCATTCCAGACCCAACTACCTCCACCACAGGGGACTCCTGAGCAGCCGTTTTCGCAGAGATTTGAGCGGAGATGAGCGGCGTCTAACAAATTTTACGAAAATTCACCCACATCAACGCGCAGTCCCGGTCTAGTTTTGTTACAGTTGTAAGGCCTATTTGGTTGAGATACTGAGGTTCATCTGTTCAGTTAATCCTTTATATTCATAACATTCATTAGTGTAGCTATCGTGCTTTTTTTACTAGACAATCTCCTTTAAAAACTGCTCAAACGTCTCGTTCTCCAAGCCTGCCTTGTAACCGATAACATCGAAATTGCATTTCTCATGGATCTTGGCTCTCATGGTCTTGACCTCGGTTTTTTCCATTCCAGTTGGTAGTCTGTACATCGTGCGTAGGCACGATACGAACCGCTGCAGTGTCAGTAAAATGGCACAAAGCGTTCCAGCCTTATTATCCCAGGCTTTGCCCATTGCCTCAGAAGGGGCGCTGCGGAGTTGCAGGACATGTTGTCTCAACTGACCAGCATGCGCTAACAAAGTAAACTCCGCTCCATCCAATAGGATAAATAATTCGTCGTACGTAGTGAATTCATACTCCAAGATTGACGGGAGAATAAACGATACGTATTCGTGAAGGAACCTTGCGTCCGCGAGTGAGATCGTGTCAAAGTTGAAGTTGAGCGATTTGACGAATTGTGCAAGAAGACGCTTGCGTGATGACTTGGACTCTTCGATGATGGAGAAAAATTTGCCAAAGAACTGCTGATTAACTGCACGGCCTGTGATATCCTCGTCGTTGTGTCCAATTCTCTGTTTGGCGTTGAACTTGACAGCCTCCTTGAAGCCATGCACGTAACTGGAATCGATCAAACTCTCGTGTCGTTCGTGGAGTTCCCGATGAAGCTCCAATCCAACCATACGGATATACGGAATAGATGAGGCTTGGAGAGCAATAACAGTCGGAATGCAGATCCTTGGATTTGCGAATCCCAATTTGACAATGAATCTCAAATATTTGACAGCAAGATATGAACTCTCGGTATCGGTGTCTAGGCATAGTTCAAGAACCGGCTCCATGTACCTCTGGACAAGTGAGGCGCATATACCATCGTTCTCAAAGGCTTTAGCATCACCACGGAACACTTTAGCATCAACAGCTTTCGTTGGTCTCAATCCTCTCGCCTTGATCAATGCATCGTTCTCTTCTTTCTCCAAAAATTCCAAGAGGCCCTGAATGATAACAATCTTGAAGTCAACTTGATCGCCAGCAAACTCCCGGTCCAAAACACTCAAAACAGGCTCTGTCATAAACAATTTGGAATGAGATGTGGTAACATGAATCAAGTTTCTCACGGCAATTCTTCTCACCTGTCTTGGAACTGACGGTTTTGTAAAGATCAAGATATTCTTCGTCACCAAGCTGAGAATAGTCTCCTTCTCCTTCAGTTGGAATCTCTTCTTCTGCTTCATGAACATGTCCCTGTTCTTCTCCAAATCACAATACCTTCCAAAATTACCAAGCAAGTACAATAATCTCATCAATTTTGGATCTCCTTGACTCAAACTGCCATCAAGCACTCGATCCACGTAGGGCTTCAACAAGTTCAAACAGGAAGCAGCAGCATTTGCGATTTTGGAGGTATCACCCAGCATTTCTGAAAGGATCCAAAGAGAAGGCACGGCTTGTTCCAACTCCTTTGTATTTAACTTTGTCAATCTGGACAATAAAGACTGTTGAGCATCATGCAAGAATTGACTCCTTAAAGAGGTTGTGTGCACAAGTGTATTCCTCAAAATCACCAACGAATAAAGTGTGGTAGACTTGGCACTATCCTGTGATGTCAAGTATGGTTGGAGAGACAGAAGTTGATCTTGCTTGATCAAAGGCCTGTCGGATTTGGAAAAGATTGATAACAAACTCAATGCCTGTTCTGCTTCATCCTTGACAGTGGAGTCAATGTTGTTGACAACTGAAACAAAGAGTGAATCGACCATGCGCTCACAAACCAAAAGAAGTTGGTCATGAGTATTTTTGTTCCCTTCGGTGATTGCCACAATGTCATCAGAGAAGAAGCACTGGAAAAGTTCCCAGTTCTTGGAAGATCTGTTGATGAGACGAATGAGGAGCTTGGACAAAGTTGTGGCGCCTGCGCCATTGACAGAGCAAAGGAATATGGAGAAAAGCAAACTCTTTGTGTGTTCAAGAACAGCCTCTTCATCATCTTCAAGTCTTCTAAAGATCTTTTCCAAAAGAGAGGCACTGACATCCAGATCATCAAGTGAATCAAGCATTTTCTTTGCAAGACTCAACGACTTCTTTCTGATGGCAACAGACTTATCATTCGTCATAACAGAGACTGTTTGGTAGAAGTCTGGAATAATCTGAGTGTCTTGTGAGATGTACTGTTCAAAGATGTCAAGGACTGCCAATCTAACAAGAGCAGAAGGATCATTAATTCTGCTTGAGAGTGACGTTTTCACCTGTGGAATGTTGATAAATCTGCTGTCTTGAGAAATGATCAGAGCCAAGTTCTTCAAAGCCCTTGTTCTTGACTTAATCTTTGTGTGATCAACAGATTTCAACAAGTGGTCCAAGAAATTGTTGTAAAGAGAAATAAAGTTACTGTAAAGGAGGTTTTGTCGGTATAGGTCCTTAATGTCATACTTCTGTAATGCTTCGTCAATGTTTGCAAAAGCCCCGATATCCTGCCTTGTATAATAGCCAACAACAATCTGATTAAGTGAAGCAAATGTAGTATCAGGTTCATCTGAGAAGTTATCTCCAATTAGTGCATCAATGGACTTGGCGAAGAAAAGATCTGACCCACTCATAGAGACTAAATCAGAAGCATGGCTCATCGAAAGAGCCTTGTAAATGATGATATCTTCTTTGGAGCGGGAGGCAGGTGTAACATGAGGTGGATCCTCCGGTCCTCGTATCTGAAGCATCTTGGAACCAATTAAGCCAATCATCTCCATCAAGTGTGTCTCAACCGTAACAGCCTGGTTGTCTGTGTTATAGATCAAAAACTTGGTAATCTCAAAGAGAAGTGACTCTGTAGCTGAGAACTGAGGCATAACTAGCAACTCAAGAAGATCTTGTACCAACAACTCAAATAAAGCTTTTGTGTTGGCGTTTGGATTGGAAATAGCCTTAGAAACCAAAGACGAAGCAATAGTGGCACATAACTGGCCTCTTTCTTTCTTGATAGTCTTTACCTCTTCTATAAAACGTGTGTCTTCGTGATTTCTCAAAGCACGCTCCTTATCGGTGACCTCTTTGTTAGGTAGAAGTAGCTCATTCGTGTAAGTGACTCTTCTAATGTTCAAGCAATTAACCAAATTGACAATCAACAATGTCAAGAGTTGAACGTTACCACCACCTGGAAGACTGGCTTGTCGAGATGAGACTTTGTGCGTCGGAAGAGTATCCATACTTGTTATGATTTCTTGTATGATGAAAGATCTCTGGTCGGGACAATCCTGGAATATGGTCGTTAAGAGTCTCATGCTTGACCATTTGAATGACAAGAACTGTCGGTCAGCTTGGTGAAAGAATATCATATTGCACAAATATTCAAGTTTTGTGATCAATGTCTCGTTCAACTGGTTGTATTTGAGATAGATGCAAGTCAGATCAAGAATCTGTCTGATATTAGAGAATGATTCGAGCCTCTTGAGCTGCGCGGGTGAATGCAATTTGACAACAAAATCTTCAATGAACGTATAAAGAAATGATATTGCTTCAGTCAAATAATCCTCAAGGTAAAGTTTTTTCTCCTTTCGTTGCAAATTGAACACAATAAACAAGAGTGAAATGGACTTTAGAGTTGTCGAAGCCAATTTGAATGAAGGATCCTCTTCTGTAATATCAACGTTGGTCCACTCCATATCACGAGCAATCTTGATGGCCTTCAGAGACAACGACAAGATTCTCTCAAGAGCTTCAAGTGGAATACTCTGGGCCAATGGGGTACCATGTATCTTCAGTAGCACGCTTTCGATATCTGTAATGGCTCTGTCTGAAAGTATACGCTCTGAATTGGGTAGTTCAATCCAATAATCACTTGATTCGGATTCTGCATCCTCATCTGTGAGTCCAATATCTCCACTCATAAGTTCATTCAAACTTTGCAAAGCCAGATTCTCGATCTGTAAGTGTTGAAGTGAGAGATCAGACTTGCGCTTCTTCACAGGCTCGTGAGCTCCTTCTTGATTCGCTTCTCTCTTGAGTGGTGGTTGGCACGCAGGCTGACTTAATGAAGAAGTATCCTGTGAATCAATCGACATCAAACCTGGATTCTGTTCGAATGGTGTCTTCAATGTGTGTGTGGTATCTGCTGTTGATGGCACAATTGGTTCAGTGGCAATAAACTCGCTCTCTTCCACTAGCTTGACACTGGCGGCAATTCCCTGAGCCATGGGACTGAGGCCCTCAAAAAGCGAAGTTCCATCATCATATTCTCCTGGATTATCATTTAGGGGTCTGGGCAGAGCTCCAAACCTTACATGAGTGTCATTCATCTCGTGTTGAATATCGAGTGTCTGGATGAACTGCCGTTGAGCTTCATCTGTCACGAGTGAACGCATATACGCCAGGTATTCGGCAAATTCCTGAGTCTCATTCTCCTTCTCCAGTGGTACAGTTAACCTTACTGGACCCACATGTTTTGCAACTAGGGAAAAATGTTAGTAAGATCTCTATCAAAAGGAAATAAAGAGGATGTAACTCACCACTCTGTGTGGGCACCAGATACGTGAGCGGTGTACCCGCAAGCGCTTCATCCAAACTTTGTGGTAGTTTGGAATTACCTGACATGGGGATTGTGAGTGTAAAATATGGGCCTTAGCCGCTGGTTGGTGGGTCTTATGAAGACTTCAGGATGTTGTAGTTGAGAGAGGAACTAGATCGCGTCAGCGCAATTTTGACGCGATGAGTTTTCCAAAACACCTACCAGTCCCTAACCCACATTTGTACATACAATAGAAAGATAATGCAAAGGTGCCGATGTTCAAATCATTTTTCATCATCAACTGTTCACAATCTACTATTTCGTCGTAATCTAGCGGATAAGTACCCCAAACGTTCCACTATCCCGCTAGAGAAACGCTTCGATCTCTCTGCATTTTCAAAGTACTTCAAGCCAACCTTTCAGAACAAACACTTCTTTGTAATTAACAAGGCTCCTGGTGTCGCTATTCAAGATGATTCAAACACCGTACCAAAGGGCAAATGGCAAGAAGGAATATACTCGATGCTCTTTGAGGCAGACAACAACATACGAAGTGTTCATCGCCTGGATAAGCCTGTCACTGGGGGTGTGGTATTTGCTCAGAGCCAGCATGTGGCAAAGCTCATCTCGAGAAATCTTAGACTTGGAGGAAATAATGGATACAAGTTTACTCGAAGATATGTTGCCTTATTTGAAGCAGAGAGGCTTGATCCGAATCTCAGAAATGTAACATTTTGGGATGAGAAGAAGACTTGTGGAGTTATCACAACGACTTCCAGTCCTGGTGTTGAAGAGAAAACAATGTTCATTCTTTCAGGGGAGTCTTATAATGGTTATCAAGCAGCTGTTGTCGAGCTTTTGACTGGAAAGAAACATCAAATCCGGAGGCACTTTTCCAGTGAGTTGGGCGCACCTTTGATGAATGATAAGGCTTATGGTGGGGATTGCGTGATTCATCCATTCAATACCATTGGTCTTCACTCGGCATATATCGAACTGACAGTAGGTCTCAAGCCACATAAAATAACCGTTCCCGTTGAATACAGCCGGTCTTTGTGGGAAGGTTTTGTCGATGAGAATGGTCAATTCACAAAAGAGATAACTGATCTCTTGGAGAACTTCAAAGAAAGGTTCACTGGACTCCTCGGATCAAGGCTAGATGAGTTCCAGATATGGGAGAATACATCACTCCGTAAAATGAAGCAAACTAGAGCCACGTTTGCCAAGAATCGCAATGATGTTGATGAGGTCCTCACCCCAGATGATAAACCTTTAAAGATGAACAAGGCCAAGCGGAAGGAATTGAAAAAAGCAGCAAAAAGGGCAGAGAAGGCAGAGGAATCTCGGAGGAAACGTGCAGCTGCAAATATCTGATGAGTGCAGAATGGTTCGATTAGAACAGTATAAATGAAAGTATACTGACTATGTCGAGAACTAGTCCAGAACATATGTTTAGTGTGTATTCGTTAGTCATGAGGGATCATCCACGATCAGCTCTGAAAATCTCACTTAGCTCCGGGTATAATCTCAGTACAAGTAGGTCAATAATTTTGAAGACCAGATGCTCGTTCAATCTCTGATGCTCGAAACTGGTTAGGAAGTCATCAATAACATCGTCCAACTCATCTTCACGAGAGGCCAAAAATAAATAGGAAACCGCATTAAACTTTTTACAAAGCTTCAAGAGATAGTTCTTAGTTGTTTGCCTGATTTGTTCAAACTCTTCCAGATCTGGTTCAATTCTTGGTGGACCCATGTCTTCATCAGTTGGGAACAAATTGTTTCTTCCAGCTCTGATAGCTGTAGCAAACAGTGTGTCTGAGCGGAGGTTCTTAATTACCTTATTCTCGATCAAATTGTACAAAACGTGATCAATCTTTTCATTCTTTATAAGTGGAACAAGCATCTTCAAAACACCGAAAAGAACTGGGCGGTGAGCACTTACAAGGAAGAGCTCATTAAAGAACGGGAATATGTGAAGTGATGCAATCTTCCTCTGGGTTTCACTGGAAGCATTGCCTGTGGAAGTGGTATCAGCAATGAAATGGCTAAATGATGAGACAATCTTCGAAATTGTGTTTGGATGTGGTATTTCAGGTGGTTCTTCCTTAGGTTTCTCTTCGACATCCTCTTTTTCATCGCCAACGATAAGCTTGCAAGCAAGAGTGATGATCTCAAAGATCTGATAGGGTTGAGAAATCTTGTTGGTTATAATCTTCAATAGCAGATCGCCGAGAAGTGCACCAACGAAATCTTTCACGAGCTCTGACTTTTGTTCGTCTGGTGGAAGAAGCTTCTCCAATAGGTTGTTGGTTAGAAGTTTCAAGTAGAGCTCTTTGTCCATCGGGTCCCTTGTAAGAGCTCGGTGGTTACTGAGATAATCAAACCCGGAGTCAATAGTATCAAATGGTAAGAAAGAAGACCCCAATTCCTTTAGTATCTTGCGGTATGACTTCAAATGCTCATCCAAGAGAAATGGTAGATCATCAAAAAGAAGTTCCATAAGATCAATGGATGCTAGTCTGGTTTCCAAATTCCGTGTAATATGTGAAATTACAGATACTAGCTCTTCTGTAAACTCTGTGTCATCTGTTATGCTCTTGTACCATTTGTGAACGAAGCTTCTAAAGAGAAGACCGATAATGGCGTATAGCTGTGTGTCTACCGCCGTGGATGTGGTCAAAGACGGCAGGATATCTTGAAAGTTTTTGGACTTCACGTTAGGGTAAAACTGTTTTCGTATCAGCTTCTGGAGATACTCAGTGGAATCTTTCTCTGGATTGGTTAACGCGTCCTTTGATTGTTGATCTGGTTCTTGCGAGGAAAGGGGGGTGGAGGGCCGCTGAGGTGTGTGTGATCCCGGGGACCGTTTAGAACCCGATTTCGCAGTATATCCTCGTAACTTCACAATCCTCTGACGTGGTAGTAGAACTCTTTCATTGTTCATTGGAGCTGGATCGACTTGGAAGCCATGATATGATTGTTCTATAAACGATGTATCGGGTGGAGATGGCATGTTTACATTTCAGGTGTGGTGTCCGGGTGATTCCGGGCCCGATCGATCTCTCGAAGATCCTCTGCCGTATCTTAACACAATCCAGCCAAATAAGAAACAGTTCATCAAACAACATGCTGATATGAGTACACCCAGAATAAGAGCTCTTGATAGCTCTACCGCCCATCTGCTCTCAGCTCATACAATCATCACATCATTACCCGATGTCTTGCGTGAGCTTCTCCACAACTCTCTTGATGCGCACGCATCGAAGATTACCATTCATATTGACACAAAAGCTCTATCTGTTACTATCACAGATGATGGTAATGGAATTCATCCTGATGATCTTTCCGCCGTGGGCCAACGTGCTCACACATCCAAAGACACATCTGGAGCAACTCTTGGTTACAAGGGCCAGTCACTTGCGGCTATCGCTTCTGTATCCAATCTAACCGTCGTAAGCAAAGTGGAGTCGTACAATGGATCTTTCTATACAAGGTATCATAACGGCCGATGCATAGCGGAGCCACAAAAGATTGGTGGGGATGAAAGTCCAGGACCCATCGCTGGCTCGAATGGTACCTCAATCAAAGTCCAACAACTATTTCATGGTGTCCCTGCACGCTTGGAACAATTACGCCGAGTTTCTGAATATAAGTGTCTTGTGGAAGTACGAAGATGGCTTCTTGAGGCTACCATGATCAATCCAGAGATCTGTTTGACTGTACGCAAGGTGGGTGAGTCTGGTTCTACCACCGTTATCGCTGAAGTGAAAGGTTCTAAAGCAATCCCAGAAGCTTGGTCAAGCGCACTCAATTCCATATATGGTTTGGACCTCCAAGACCGCTCAGTGTTTATGAAGACCAACTACGAAGGTATCAAAATGACATGCCTTATCGGACTGTTTCCTGTCGTCACAAAGAACTATCAGTTCATTTCGTTTAATGGGAGGCTCACTGATGATCATGTTATTCAGAAAGAGATCAACTATCGGTTACAGAATTCCGATTTTGGTAAAGATAATGCCAAAGTGCTTGTGCCGTCTATGTCTAAGTCTGACATCTCTCCAAAGAAAGGTAAACCAGCAACAATTGTGGGAAACAACCTGACTCAGTATGCTATTTACATAATACGTTTTGACACTCCCATCAAGCTGGACTCCCTTTCAATTGATCCTTTCCAGGCTTATCATGATGCTGTAAAGACACAATTATCACTTTGTGTGTACAATTTTATGCAGAAGGTCAAAGGAAAGAGAACCTCCAAGTCGTTGATGAACCGAGCTGGGTCCACTGACAGAATTGAGAAAGCTGACATGAGGAAATCAACCTCATTATACGCAGTTAACTCCAAAGTGAGACTTGGTGCATTAAAGGAAAAGGAATTGGAGGGTATGTTGGCTATTGTTCCATGTAAGCATCCGCATGATGAAGAAGAGCGTGCAGCTGATCATCTAACCATTGAGTCATTGGTTAAGAGACGAAGATTGATTCCACAATCGGATATGCATCCGTGCTTACCATCTCATGATATTAATGGTCTAGCTGTGGAAGAACTCGGAATGGTCAATATTGAGCGAGACTTACTACTCCGTTGTGTCGTGATCTCACAGGTTGATACCAAGTTCATCATGTTAAGGCACACTTCTTCATTGTACTTGATTGATCAGCATGCCTGTGATGAAAGAATCAAAGTGGAAGAGCTAATTAAGTCATTCCATGCTGATGCAATTGACTCGTCAAAGGAATTAGCGGTTCCTGTGAGAGGAGATCTCTTCATGAAGATTGACAGCTCGACCAGCTCACTTTTATCGCAGTACGAAAGCCAGCTTCATCAATGGGGTATAAGGTTCAAGTCTATCAACGATACTGAAGTTCTTGTCACACATTTACCCGAGATCATGCACATCAAGGTCGATGGTGATAACACATTTATCAGCAGATCCATTACACAGTACCTCCACGATCTCGATGCTAACGTGAAGATCCGTACTATTCCCGAAGACTGGTGGCTTTCAATCCAAGCTATTCCCCAGATATTGATTCAACTTATCAATAGCAAGGCCTGTCGTTCAGCAATAATGTTTGGAGACGAGTTATCCCTAACGGAATGTCAACAACTCGTGCGCGAGTTAGCTAAGTGTAAGCAGCCATTCCAGTGTGCTCATGGGAGACCATCCATTGTTCCTATATGTGATATGACTAAAAAAACTAAAAGAATGATTTAAATGACTAACGATTAATGAAAGCCTCCAAGTGTAGTTCAGTCTCCATATGCTCATCGCGCTCCCTCTGGCGTGCCCCCTGCCAATCTGGGGTGACACAACAGGACACCAGGCTATTCGCGAAGAGCTTCCTGTGACTGTCTCGATTTGAAGGTGCCAACTCCGTGGTGGTTGCCCTAATCGCGAAATTCGCGGCTTCGCGCTAATGTATGGTAGGGTTTCTAAATTTTTTAGGGCTGCCACGTGACTTTACTGTTCGCATTCGCACAAACAATTTTTCGCCGCTCGTTGGCAGTTGGTTGTGCGCGCAGGAAAAAGTTGAAATTTATTTGGTTCCCACCACGCACAAGAGTAGAGGTTCATCACCAACAACAAGACACAGCTAAAATGGGTAAATCGTACGTGGATATGAGTTTTGAGGGATGTTCATCGAGTTCGAGGTATTTAATTGTCCACCCATCCTATTAGAAGAGCGAAAACATGTTATATCAAGTGTTGCAGAATCACCGACAACAGTTCAACAAAACCAGGAGGAATCATGAACCTAACAGGCAATACGGGAAGAATAGAAACAGCTTAACACATTCATATTGAGGAGAAAGGAAAGAAATTTTAAAACTGGAACTGGAGTTACACCATCACAAAGGGCCATTACCCGAAACCTCTGCACACACATCAAAGGCACAAGAGAGCCCACAGGCCAAACACCAAAGATACACTCACCAAGAATTTAATATGAACATCCCCCGTATTTGATTATTGAACAGTTAACTAACATTTATTCTAGTCGTGGTTACAGATCTGGTACTCGTTACGCTTTCCAGCGTGACTTCAAGAAGAGAGGTACCATCCCTCTCTCTACCTACTTGAAGATCTACAAGGTTGGTGACATCGTTGACATCAAGGCCAACGGTTCCATCCAGAAGGGTATGCCACACAAGTACTACCACGGTAAGACTGGTATTGTCTACAACGTCACCAAGACTTCCGTTGGTGTTATCATCAACAAGATGGTCGGTAACCGTTACATCGAGAAGCGTGTCAACTTGAGAGTTGAGCACGTCAAGCACTCTAAGTGTCGTCAGGAGTTCTTGGACCGTGTTAAGACCAACGCTGCTAAGAGAGTTGAGGCTAAGGCTAAGGGTGAGGCAGTTCAGTTGAAGAGACAGCCAATCAAGCCAAGAGAGGCTAGAGTTGTTTCTACTCAGAGCAACGTTCCACAGACTTTGGCCCCAGTCCCATACGAGACCTTCATTTAAACGACTCGCTATATGTTTATGTGGTTGTTTAGTGTACAAAAGTTCCTTATGTAATATCGATTTTCACGTAGACCCATGTCCAACTACAGGAATAAGTAATCATAACGTCGTAAGCGATTAATTTCTGATGGTTTCTTCTTCAAGTTTGGCATCTATCTTTTCCATAGAAGCTTTTGCATGTGTCATGATATCTTGGTGTGAGATCTCTTCACCAATTTCCAACTGTAACTTCAACGACGTCTTGACCTCCTCAAAGCATGATATCTTCTTGAACCCATCAATAGATACCTCCAAGTTCTGAATAATGTAAGTAACAGCCTCTACTTTATCAACATTTGGACCTGCTCCCTGTTTGAACTTCTTGATCAAGATACGAGCGAGGCCTTGGTACGCCAGTGATTTGAGTTCAAGATCCCCTGCTTCTTCAAACTTTGGTAGCACTTCATGTATCAATTCATATGCATCATCAAGCTGATCCAAGGAAAGAAGAACATTACTCAATAAGATAACTGACTGCAGTGCCAATATCGTGTATCCACTCTCAGCAGCCATGTTTAGACACTGTATGGACATTGAAAGAGCGCGAGCAGGCTTCGGACTCTCTGCCAATAGTTTGGCCTTCAAGACACTAAAAACAGTAAACCAATACCTGTTAGAAGATCTGTGAGCAAAGTTACTCAACTTCTCTGTGATGATTTGGAAAGCCTTGTCGTGATTTCCAAGTTTCATGTGAAGTAAAACAGTTAGATGGTAGACTTCTCCTTCGTTATCAATATTGATAATCTCTTGTGCCTCCAATTTAGCTAGATATATTTTAGCAAGGTTATATCTCGACATTCGTAAGCTCTGCCTGGTTTCAAGAATAAGCCTGTGACAGACAAGGTTTTTGGTCAATCTCACATCATCAGCGACAAGAACCTTCTGGTCATCCAAGGTTTCAAAGCAGTTCTCCACCTCTCCCAATCGATACTGCAAATAAGCACGGCGTATCATAATGTCAACCCTCTGAGCCATGAACGTACTTGATTCAAGGCCAATGTCTGTGTATACATCAGCCAAATCGTAGTTTCCACAGCGCACCCAGAATGCCGAAGCCAAGTTACAATAACTGATAAAAGCTGTGGGCTTGCTGTCACCATTGAGTGCAATGTATGAGGCTTTGGTCAATGATTCAATCGTACTGCTGAGAGAACCACCCTGTAACATTAACTGAACGGCATCGGACTGATAAGCAGTTGAATGGAGGTAGTTTGATGATTCGCCTGCTTTTGATTTCAAAAACTGGAGAAGTTGGTCGTTTGAAACATAGAAGTCATGATTGAGGTGAGGTCTGTCTTTCAAGAAGTTGAAAACCCAAGTGAGTAAAAAGTTAAGACATGTCATATCTTTGTTTTCTCTTGCCACGGATATGGCTTCTTCGATGGCTCTGATTGCTTCGCCATCACAGTTGAAGGCTGCATAGAGAGACGCCAATGATAGTAGTGCATAGTGATAAAACACAGTATATCTGTTACTCATCATGTAGTCAAAGTATCTGTGTAAAGCATTGAATGATCCCTCAAAGTCTGCATCTCGTAGACACTCAAGATAAGTGATGTAATGTGTAGATGGAATCTTTCCCTTCTCTGCCTGTGACATTCGGGTCAAGATGGTCTTCAATTCAGGATGTGTGGGAGTACCATAGGTCTCAAATATGTGAACCTGATAGTTAACCAATCTCTCGAGATCCTCTTGTGCAATGAGTGTCGTGTCTTTCGTGTCTTCTCCCAGCTGAAGCTTCTTCATCAAAGACTTCAAAAATGTAGGGTCGTCATCTTTGCTTGCGGAGCTGAAAAGATCATACTTAGGAAGCACTCCACCAGTACCGCTACTTTTGATCCACAAGTCCTTACTTGCCTCCCTGAATGAGACAAAAGAATCCCAAAGTTGATCTGCCTTGTCGAATTCCAGTGCCTCGAAGGCAAGTACACACGATTCAACAAAGCGTCCCAAGAAGCTTGTTCGTGTCAACAAATACGATGGAACTGCATCACGAGGCATATTGGATATAATTGTCTTTCCTTCATCAAGATTCTTGACGAGCAACATCTTGGCCCTACTGATAAATGATTGGAGTGAATCGAGGGATTGGATCGTCCAGAGCGCGTGGAGAACTCTAACCTCGATGTCATCAGCGTGTTGAACACCATCTGTCGCATCAGTTTTGATACAAGAATCACGAATATCTTTCAATATTTTCTTCAGCGTAGGAACTGTTATCGAGTTTGTATCAGTTTCCTTAATTGATGGTCCTTCAATGTATCGTACAATCGTGGCAAGGAGCGGTCTGTGGGTTTTCTTCGGAAGAATTCCAGCACAGTATGCAGCAATCAAGGCAAGAATAACAACCTTGTCTGGTGCCAATTGTGTCATAAGCACAACTGTAGACGCAGAAGTCATCTTGAGCTGATTTTAGAGTGTTTTAAAGGAGGCCGCCGTAATGTTTTCAGTTGGAAAAGCTCATGTTTACCTTTCAAATTAACGCGGTCGGGTACTGGACCGTGTCAAAATGACAGCTGATTACATAAGACTATTCCGCAAGATTACTTAATTGTATGGTAGATTCTTAGTCAGCCATAGTAGAAAATTCAGCACGAGGCGCCACTAGTAATAGGAAACATCTCTTCACTATGTTTGCCACCTACACCTCACATCCTTGAAGACATACAAAATGAAGGTCACTCCAGAGACGCTTCTAACACTGCAGAAGCAACCAGAGTCCATTCGTAACATTTGCATTCTTGCTCACGTCGATCACGGAAAGACATCGCTCTCTGATTCTCTTCTTGCATCAAATGGTATCATTTCTCAGAGGCTGGCAGGTAAGGTACGATACCTTGATGCTCGTCCTGATGAGCAACTGAGAGGTATTACTATGGAATCTTCAGCTATCTCTTTGTACTTTAGAGTGTTGCATAAGCAAGCAGATGGTGAGATACTTGCTAAAGAGCATCTTATCAACCTCATCGATTCCCCAGGTCACATCGACTTCTCATCAGAAGTGTCTACTGCATCCCGTCTTTGTGACGGTGCTGTTGTTCTTGTTGATGTTGTTGAAGGTGTCTGTTCTCAGACCGTTACAGTCTTGAGACAGTGCTGGATTGATAAGCTCAAACCGGTTCTTGTCCTCAACAAGATTGACCGTCTTATTACCGAATTGAAGCTCTCCCCAATGGAGGCTTATCAACATCTCCAGAAGATCATCGAGCAGGTCAACTCTGTTATTGGATCTTTCTTCTCTGGTGACAGAATGGCTGCCGATTACGCCTACAGAGAGAATTTGGAGAAGTCTGGAGATAATGTGGAGTTTGTTGAATCTGATGACCAGGATCTCTACTTCGACCCTGCTCAGAGCAATGTCATCTTTGCATCTGCTATTGATGGTTGGGGTTTCAATGTCAGTCAATTCTCAAGAATCATGGAGAACTTATATGGCTTCAAAAGAGAAGCTATTCAGAAGTGCCTTTGGGGTGATTTCTATATGGACCCAAAGACAAAGAAGGTTCTAACAGGTAAGGGTCTTAAGGGAAGATCACTCAAGCCAATGTTTGTTCAATTTGTTTTAGATTCCATCTGGACTATTTACCAAAACACTGTGATTGAAAAGGATCAGGAAAAACTTGAAAAGATTATCAGCAAGCTTGGAATCAAGATTCTTCCAAGAGACCTCAGATCTAAGGACAACAAGAACCTTCTCACGCTAATTCTTGGTCAATGGCTTCCAGTTTCATCTGCAGTTCTTCTCACGGTTACAGAGAAACTTCCATCGCCTCTTACTTCCCAGCATGAGAGGATCCCAACAATCTTGGAATCTGCACCAAACCATGAACTGATTGACCCAAAGCTCAAGAAAGCAATGCTTGACTGTGACAACACTGGTCCAGCCAGTGCTTATGTCTCCAAGATTCTTTCAATCCCAGAAGATGAACTTCCAAGAAACTCTCGTTCGGCACTCACTCAGGATGAATTAATGGAGAGAGGTAAGCGTGCTCGTGAGCTCGCTCTTAAGGCTGCAGAGCAGGCCAAGATCCTTGAAGGTGATTCAGTTGATGAACTTGCTGAAGACTTCAAACAAGTCAAAATTGTCAAAGATCCATTTGATATGTTTGAATATGAAGAGGAAGAAGAAGAAGAGGTTGAGTTGACTAAAGAGGAGTTGATTGGTTTTGCCAGAGTCTACAGTGGTACCTTGAAGGTTGGTCAGCAACTTAATGTGTTGGAGCCAAAGTATGATCCAACTGAACCTACAAAGCATATTCAAACTGTCACAATTTCAGAGTTGTACTTGCTCATGGGTAAGGAGCTTGTTCCATTGGATGAAGTTCCATCGGGAAATATCGCTGGCATTGGTGGTCTTGCTGGTAAGATCTTGAAGAATGGTACTTTAATTGAGCCAGGTGTCACTGGTGTGAACTTGGCTGGTGTTTCTCTTGCAGCTCCACCAATTGTTAGAGTTGCTTTGGAGCCTGTGAACCCAACTCAGATGGACAAGTTGGAGAGAGGTTTAGAATTGTTAAACCTTGCCGATCCTTGTGTGCAGACCTTCTTGGATGATAGTGGTGAACATATTCTTGCTACTGCTGGTGAATTGCACTTGGAACGTTGTTTGAAGGATTTGAAGGAGAGATTTGCTGGTATTGAAATCCAAGCCTCAGAGCCAGTCATTCCATACCGTGAGACCTTCATTCAAACATCTGATCTTAATCCTCCAAAGAAACCAGAATTGGGAAGAAGTGTTGCCGAATTTGAGCTTGGAGAGGTCCGTGTCAGGGTCAAGACTTTGCCTCTGCCTCAAAATGTTGCTGATTTCTTGCTTGAGAACCAGAACACGATCAAAAAGCTTATTAAGACTGATAAGGCACGCACTGATGAGGATGAAGATGAGCAGGACCCTACTGATATTGATGGTAACTCTAACGCTGTCATGAGTACTGTTTTGTTCCAGAAGAGACTACAGGAGTTGTTTGATGAAGACGTCAAGAACAAAGAGGTCTGGGCTGGTATTGTTGAACGTATTGCAGCATTTGGTCCTAAGCGTGTTGGTCCGAATATCTTGGTCGATACCACTGTTGGCTCTTTGAAGAGAATTTTCCCTGGATCAGAGAGTACGTTGTCAAGATTTGAGAATGCTCTAACTGTCGGTTTCCAACTCGCTACTCAGACTGGACCATTGGCCCATGAGCCTGTTCAAGGTATGGCTGTTATGATTGAAGAAGTTTCAGATATTGAGGCAGAAACCACAGTTCCAAACTTGTTAGGAAGACTCACAACTGTCACAAGAGATCAGATTCACCAGTGCTTCCTTGATTGGTCTCCACGTTTGATGCTTGCCACATACACCTGTGATGTCCAGGCTTCTGCAGAGGTCTTGGGTAAGGTTTACTCTGTTATTCAGCAGAGACGTGGTCAGGTCATCAGCGAAGAGATGAAAGAAGGTACACCATTCTTCCAGATTGTTGCTAAGTTGCCTGTTGTTGAAGCCTTTGGATTCTCTGAGGATATTCGTAAGAGAACCTCTGGTGCCGCTCAGCCACAACTTGTGTTCTCTGGATTTGAAGTGATTGATGAGGATCCATTCTGGGTTCCAACGACTGAAGAGGAACTTGAGCATTTGGGAGAATGGGCTGAACGTGAGAACCTTGCCAGAAAGTACATGAACGCTATCAGAAAGAGAAAGGGACTCTTTGTGGAGGAGAAGGTTGTCCAGAACGCAGAGAAGCAGAGAACTCTCAAACGTAATTGATCGACTATATCATAATGCATAATATAACTCATAGAATGTATCCGTGCCAACTTTTGTGGCCCTTATTGTTCCGTAATCGCGGCCAAGCATACTGCCAAGCGAGCTCCCCAGACAAAGAGTTCACCCCCTGTTCACACAAGCACTCACAGAAAACAATAGCAAAGGCATTTAATCCAACATTAAAATGCGGTTACCTGGACCAAGTGGCATCCCAATGACAGATAAAAACATTGAAGAGATCTTTTACACTGACTTTTTGCAGGTGTTCCGGGAGAGCGGTCCAACAGCCCCTCCTAGAACTCTTATGCGGTACGCAGACTTAGTCAACAACGTTCTCTTGGGTGTTGAAACTGCAGTCGCTCCCACATCCATAAATCGAACATTCAGAACTCTGCAGTTGGACAAACTCAAACGTTTACCGCCGTATGCCAGATCGCTGGCCCTCTTGAAGAAGCAGTGCAAGTCGCTCAATACGAAAGCGCCCCTTACTGCTACGGGTGACGGCGCTACAGCCAAGAAAGAGCCTTTGTTGAGTTATAACAATATCGTTGAGTATCTTGAGAAGGAAGTGCCTATTGATCCAGTTAAACCATTTGATCCAACAGAAATGGATGTTGCTTTGTTCACTTGTGAGCTTGAGACTGCCAGGCTCGCGTATCACAAATTGATCGTGGATCCAATGTGTGCGCAGTTGTTGAGAGAGAGCTCAGCTGCCAAGAAGGCATTCCTCCGTTCTATGGTTCCAATCATCTTCTATCCTGATTCCAGCTTTATTGTTGCTGATCTCATTGACGTCTTGCAAGATGACGATGAATTGCTTGATGCGGCTATGTTGGACTGCCACAGAAGCTACATTAAGGCATCACTTCTCAAGGATCTCCACCTCCAAAAAGATGGTTCACCAATTCACTTCTCGAAAGACTGGGATAATGTCTTGCAACACTTTGGTTTTGCTAAGCCTGAAGTTGCCACCAAAAAGGCTGGAAAGGCAACATGGTGGATGACGACTAACAAGTTTAACCCCAGAGATGAACCTATTGACTACTCAGCGTTGAGCAGTGATGATAATATGTGTGCTATCTGTCAATACCGTGTTGCGTATGGGAGAGAACCGAAGCACCTCGTCCTTTCCTATATCAGGGCCTTGGAGCAAAGAAGATTCAAAAGTGATAAAAATCCATTTGAACACTTGGGGTATTACTTCAAGCTCTTCATCCTCATTTCTTTGTTAAGAAAGACTGCAGTGTATTTCCAGGGGGCTGGAATTGATATTGGTGAGGTATTCAGCTATGTTCTCTCTGACCTCAAGAAAGATCTCCAAGCCTCTACTCAAGCCTCTGGTGGGGATGGGGCCAGCAATAACGCCTCGAATAAGACGCCTCATCCAGCTTCCCCAGAGGCACCACCTTCTATTTCTGCAGAGTTCGATATCGAGTCAGTTGAGTAACTCAGCCCCTGTTTTGGGGGGAATGATGTATTCTAATCCTGGTGGATTAATCATGCACGTACCTATCACAAACGGTACAAACGAGGAAAATGGATCATTTCTGGTCTGACATGGATACGAAAGTGGCAGTTCGCTTAAGGTTAAAAGTGTGATCTAATACATGGGTGCTCTAGTGGCGGGTACAAAGTAGCGCGGCGCATAGAAGGAATGTCTAAGGTCTAAATTTACTTAGGCGCTTGGGAAGAAAATCTTGGGTACATTGTCCTCCTCCGTCGACTCCTCAATGACCATTAGAAAGCATTCACACAGCCGAGGTTCTATACAAGTCTGAGATGGATTAATATAGACATAATTTAACCCTTTGGTGTATGGGCGCCCAACGCCATCAGCCCCCCGGCAATAAGGGCACATCCCCCCTCGCCGGCGATGAGATCGGACCTGTGTAGAGATCTCATAATATCCAAGGGCATCTCATTGCTGGCTTGTTAGGAAGCCTTATTCGGGCAGCATCATGCACCTCGTTCTCTTCCTGAAGCCCCTAATCCAAATTAGTGAAGATCCCAATCTCATAATGTTCCGTTTCGGGTTAAGTGCGGACGCGGCCCATTGTGATTATGTAATCCATTAGTCCCGATCGGGAAGAGCCCCCCGCCTCTTTTTCCGCGATCTCGCGTCTGCACCATCAACAAACCAACCCCCTCGCGCCCTCTGAAACGTACACAGACCACCAAAATGCCAATCAGAATTGCATGTTGTATATGGTTGACGCGGTGGTGCATGTGGCTGGGAGAGCAATGTTGCCGTCTCCGACACTATAAGAACCCTTGGTCCTGCCCCCGCTTGCTCAACGGTCCTTTCCCCCCGTTTCCCTCTCCATCTCACACAAAACACTTGATCGATACCCAACACGGCCCCAAAGATCCAAGAGCAGGTTCAACCAACTTTAGTCACTCCTTTCAACTAATATACCCGGCACTTCCAACTACAGTCTTTCTTTCACCGCTTTTAACGTGCCCATTCTTTCCTTTATTATACAACACACATTCACAACACACATACACATTCTCTAATTTGCTTGAACCCTAACCAACAATGTTTTTTGCTAAAACACTTTCCGCTTTCACCGTCTTGGCCCTTGCTGCTGCCATCCCAATGCCAATCCCAGTTGCTGAGGACTCTGCTTCCACTTACAGCTACGATGTCGTCAACGTTGACGGCTCCAACTTGCAGTCCACCTCCTCAGTTGTCGAGGCTTCTGATGGCAACGACTCTTCCACTGTCGGTGTTGCTGAACCAACAACCACCGGTACCGTCACTTCAACCACTGTTGAAACCAATGTCGTTACTGGTACCACCGTTGTTACTGCTGATCAGTCAACTGTTACTGAAGAGTACACCTCCACTGTTGTCACCACCGTCCACCCAAAGACTACTATTTGGATCACTGAGACCGCTGGTGCTTCAACCACATCCACATCCACCACATCTACTTCCTCATCTGAGATTACCTCTGAGGCTGCCTCTTCGGATTCTTTGTCCACCATTAATGCTGTCAACAAGGAAGCTACAACTGCTTCTTCTGAGTCCAGAACATTGACTGTCATTGATGGTACCACCTACATTGTCTCGAAGGTTGTCTCCACCATCAAACCGGCCAGAACAATCGTCTACACATCCACCTATGTTAAGACCTATGTTGAGACCATTTCTGGTGAGGTTGTCACTGATGTTTCTACTGTTGAGTCTACAGTCGCTACCACTGAGGCTGTATCCACCACAACCACGTCTTCTTCCACTGCTGAGACGTCTTCCACTTCTGCTACACCAGAATCTTCTTCTTCTGTTGCTGTGGAGACTTCAGCTGCTGATGAGACAACCTCTTCCGTTGCTTCAGAGACCTCTTCTTCCTCTGTTGCTACCTCAACCGCTACATCTTCTGCAGCACCTTCCTCCACAAAGTCTTCTGTTGCAAGTACTACCACGAAGTCCTCTTCAACCAGTACTTCTACCAAGGCCTCCAGTACTTCTACAAAGGCTTCCTCTACAAGTTCCAAGAAGTCCTCCTCTACAACAAAATCTTCCTCCACCATCACCACTGCCCCATCTTCTTCTTCCTCTGAGGCTTCTTCCACCATCACATCCGCTCCAACTTCTTCTACCGACGACTCGTCTTGGTATTCCGTCTCTGGATACACCACTGTCACACTCGACGGTGTCTGTGAAGTCTACTACGACAATGGTGATTATGACACATACTACGTCAGTGGCTCCGATGCTCTCAGTGCCTCCTCTACAACAACAATCACAAGCACAATCTACGTCACACAGACTGCTGCGTGATTCAAGGAGCAACAACACTGATGACATTTATGAGTTTTACTGTTTTTTCCATCTAGTACCCTTTTTTATGTCTTGTTTTCAAGAGGTATACAGCCTGATGTTGGTTAAGTTTGTATACCTCTACAGATCCTTGGTTCTTTGTAATAGAGCATTCTGAGGCCTTTGTTGGTTCTTGGTTGCTTCAAAGTACAAAGCCTGTTTTATCTCGTGTTTAATTATATAATGTTTACAGCTAGATTTTGTTTTACAACTGACGTAGATCAAAAGGTTCATTAAAAGATTAAAGCTCGTTAAACATCGCAGTATCAACCAAACATGGTAGTATCGTAGCTCTTGCTGCTTCCCATATTCTTTCTCTGTTCTTCGAGCAAGATTGCCATACAGACAGTGATCAATGAAGTCTCGGGAACATCAAAGACACTATCCTTGCTGTTTCCATTAAACACTTCAATGACTTTCATATCGGCAGTCTGGACAAGACCTGGTTTAGTTCCAGGCTTGTGTTCAACAAATCTTGCAAGTGGTGGGAAATCTGTGCTCTTGAGACTGAAGTCGACTTTAGCTTCGGTGTTTGGCTTTGGATCTTCTGGATCCATGTTATCAACGAATGAAGGGATGTCCTTGTTAAGAACAAGGAGTTTAAACGACTTGACTGGTTCAGAAAGTGTAGAGCCGACCCATCTGAGCTTGGTTCCCTTCAACATACAATCATTAACTGGGGCATTCGTAGCGGAGAACATGACGACTTCAAACTTATCTGGATCCTCATCCTCCTTGCCATTTGGAGAGAAGGTAAACGTGTATCTGGTGACACCATATTGTTCTCTCATCTGCTTTGCAAACACGCGACAGTACACAAACTTCACATCGGTGCTAGTGTACTTGTAAAACGTCATGATGGCAGTGTTCTTCTTGAAACCAAGTGTGGATGGCTGGACGGCCTTAAACAGTGGGAGTCCCTTGCCCTCTGCATCGTTCACCTTCTTGGTCTTGTACATGAGGAGCGCATCCTCCGATGGAAACACGTAGAGACCCTTCTTGAACATGGAGGAAACAACAGGAAGCGTTCTGATGTGGTTGAACTCGCTGATAGAACGGCCTAATGCGGAGTCAACCATGGTGGATGAGCCGGACTGGAGCGTGGCAAGCTCATGGTGCAGATCGCCCGAGGAGAGGGTCTCCAAGGAGGAATTGCGGCTGAGAGGAACTGGCTTGATGTTATCTTCGGCCTTGTCTAACATTGTGATGGTTTACAGATGGGAACGTAACGGATGTGTGGGGTTAGAGTTCAAGGGGGTGTGTGAGCTTTTGTTTCTTTTTTTGATTTTTTTCCCTGGGGTCATGGCAGCGGCTAACGAAGGAGAGACACAGGACATGTGATTGCGGGTGTTCGCTTGGCTGATTGGTGGAACTATGAGGTGGAAGTCGGTATATTGGTTAAATTGTTGTAGTTTTTAGTGGATATATCGTTTATTTGGCCTAATCCCTACTATAGAACGAATTCTCCCGGTTAAAATGTCATTAGTTTCACATTCCCTTTAGCCAAAGGCCCCTGCCATTCAAGCCAGCCTCACATTTCATCCCCCGTCCATTGCCGACTCAGATTAGTAATGCATTACGTCATGAACACCCGCACACCAGGGTACCCGGGCAAGAGAAAATATCCTTTGGGAGTTGGGAGCATGACAACGTAAAGATCCACAACACCACATATCCATATTCAAGAAACCATTAGCACATAATGTCCTACTCTGACTCGAGTCTAAGGACTAAGCTTGATGCCCTTCAGGAAACCCAGGATTCAATTGTGACCACGTCCACCTGGGTCCTTTTCCATTACCGTTACGCGGACCGCATCGCTAGTGAATGGGAAAAATATCTTAGTACAGCACCAACCCACAAGAAACTTCCAGTGATCTATCTTGCGAATGATGTTGTTCAACAGGCCCGTTCTCGTAAGCGTGTGGAGTTTGTGGATGCCTTCTACAAAGTTATGCCTTCCGCCCTGTCTCAGGCATACAAGAAGGTTCCTCCACAGGTCCAACAGAGAATCGTCAAGATCGTCGATGTCTTGAGTGAACGTAAGATCTTCCCAAAGCCAATACATTTGGATCTTGGTTCTTCCAGTAGCGGTACCTCTGCTATTTCACAGAGTCAAGATGAAAAGTTAAAGGCATTAGCTTCAAGTGCTCAAAAGTTCCATAGATTCTACCACGAGTTGTTACTTGCTGCTAACGGTTCCTTCACAGCAGCACAGCTTCCATATCTACAACGTCTCAAACACATGGTGAGGGAGAATATCGGACAGTTGCAGGACCTAGAGCTCACAGTTGTACAGGAGATTGATAAAACTGAAGAACGTTCAAAGGCGGCTCAAGCCAAGCTTGAGGAATTGAAAGAGAAACAAAGACAAATTGAAGAACAGAAGAGACTTGATGAGATTAAAAGAATTGAGGATTTGAAAAAACAGGAGGAAGAGGACCGCATAATGCCATCATATCAGGCTGATTCTGATGATAGTGACAGTGATAGTGATAATGAGAGTTCCAATGAAAAACCAGATGAAGAGGACCCAAACTCTGATGACTACGACCCAAGTGAATCACCTGTTCCTCCAACAACAGAGTCTACACCTCCAGTGCCGGATGAACCAAAACCAAAGAAGAAAGCTAGAGTGATGTTCAAAGAACCAGAACCAGAGTCTGGTGAAGAAGCTGTGGAGGCTGAAGAGAAGCCAAAGAAGAAGAAGCTTCGCTTTGCATGATGACCTTTTTGATTAATGAACGAGACTAACCCATTTATTCGTGTAGTAAAACTTTAAGTTCCTGGACAAGATTCGATGCTGCCCGAACCATTCAAAAAATGTATGTGCGGCGGAATTGGTTCCTGTCTGTGCGCCAACGTCTCACAACAACATATCGAAGTGACATCCATTGGGCATTGGAAGTACTGATAGTCAGCAGATATTTCATCATGATTACAACAGCGTGAGTAGTACACTCGACTATATTCTCCCAACACCGGTTGACTAACATCTATTTGTACAGGGTGCTCCTGGTAACTGACGCCTCTTCCAACTCTATCACGAACTTGCACGATCGTTTATCAGGCGAAATCCACCGCATTCTTGGTCGTTGGTCGTTTGATTTCAAGATATTCAGATCCACATCAACAGTACAGGCACCAAACACACCCGATGGTGGGTTCCTCTATGATCTCGCCGTTGACTACAAACCAACAAAGTTCGTCACGCTAGTCAACAAGACGGCAATTCTCACAACAACAGAAGTGTCTCGTCCATTGATCGAGAGTGGAGCTTCGAATGGGTCTCCTGATATCTTTGGAAATATCTTACAGTCAAAACTCCAAAGTCAATGGACACTTCGTCAGACTTTGAAAGGAGATAACGGTAACGGTTATGAGCTGCGGGGCGGAGAGCTTGTAGTCAGATCAATCAATGTTTCCCTCCATAATAATTTCAAGAGTTTCATTGTGATCATTGAGCATCATTCCAAAAGCAAGAAAAGCAAAGAGTCAGGGATCAGAAAGATCCAACAATTATGTGGAGAACTTGACCTTCCACCGGGAAGACTCTGCACTTCAACGTTGGGAGACGACGAGGATCCGCTCTCGGATCTAATCACGCAACTTGTGGAGGCATTCCAGGGATAATTGAACGTTCTAATGTTAATGGTAATAACCAGAATGTAGTTTATGTACAGCAAGCCCGCCAAACGGGAGGCTTTCCCGCACGCGTGATACCACTGCACAGTTTCGCGACGCGTTCGGCCTTTTCATGAAACTTGACGTGTCATCATCAGTTCTTTCCAAGCACCTTCTTTCCCCACGCACTCACTAGAAACTCCCAATGTCAAAGGCTACAGGAGTTGCTGCTAACGAGTCGTCTGCGGCACTGCGTCCGTCTAAAACGAGAGCAGACCCGGACATTGTGTCGAGCAATGAGGAAGAAGATGAGAAGCCAAAGCCACAACCATCGATCCTCTGTAAGGCATGGTCCAAGTTCATCTACTACGAGCCTTACTGGGCTCCAATTCTCTACACATCTATTGCTGCCTACTGGAGACTTCATTTAATTGACCGTGCACCAAAAGTTGTTTGGGATGAAGCCCATTTCGGAAAGTTTGGTTCCTACTACATCAAAGGAGAGTTCTATCACGATGTCCATCCACCTCTGGGAAAGATGCTTATCGGTCTTTCTGAGTGGATTGCTGGGTTTGACGGTGACTTCGAGTTCAAGTCCGGTATGAAGTTCCCAGAAGGATGTAACTTCTACATCATGCGTGTCTTCAACGCAGTCTTCTCCACTGGTGTTGTTCCAGTTGCATACTGGGCGGCTAAGTGTTTGGACTACCAATTGATCACTGTCCACTTGATCACACTGATGATGGCTCTGGAGAGTACTTACATCTGTCTTGGTAAGTTCATCCTCTTAGATTCCATCCTCCTCTTCTTCACAGCCACTACTTTCCTCGCATGGGCTAAAGTCCACAAGATCCAAGTCGAAGGCAGAGAGAGCACAAAGGACTTCTACATCTGGATGGTTCTCACAGGTCTCTCTGTTGGATGTGTGTGTTCCGTCAAGTGGGTTGGTCTCTTTGTTACTGCACTTGTTGGTCTCTACACTGTCCAGGATCTCGCTGAGAAATTCTTCCTTGATGACGCTCCAAAGTTCAACTGGAAGAGATATGCTCATCACTGGGCTGTTCGTATTGTGACTCTCATTGTCATTCCATTCCTTGTCTACCTTCTCTGTTTCAAGATTCACTTTGCCCTTCTGTACAAGTCTGGTACTGGTGATGCATCCACCTCATCCTTGTTCCAGGTCCACTTGGAGAACACTCAGATCAAGAAGTCTCCACGTGACGTTGTCTACGGTTCTGAAGTGACCATCAGATCTCACGGTAAGTCTCCAAACTTGCTCCACTCCCACTCCCAGATCTATCCAGAAGGCTCCAACCAGCAACAGATTACTGGTTATGGTCACTCTGATGGTAACAACAACTGGGTCATCAAGCACGCCAGACGTACAGTAGTCGATGCTAACTCCAACGGCACTGTTCCAGTCCTTGATGGTGATTTCATCAGATTGCAGCACAGATACACTCACGCCAACTTGCACTCTCACCCTATCGCTGCTCACGTTTCTAAGCAGCACTACGAGGTTGCCGGTTATGGTTCTGAGAAGGTTGGTGACTCCAAGGATGACTGGATTATTGAGATTGTTACCCAGAAGAAGAGCTCTAACTCTTCCTACGCTAACGAGGATTCTTCCGTTCTTCACCCATTGTCCACCACTTTCAGACTCAAGCATGCTGATTTGGGCTGTTACTTGGCCACTACTGGTCAGGCCTACCCAGCCTGGGGTTTCAAGCAATCTGAGGTTGTCTGTAAGGAATCCTGGAGCTCTTGGGATAAGTCCACTTGGTGGAACGTTGAGGACCACATGAACAAGGATTTGGAGATTGACGAGTACTACGTTCCTCCACGCTCTGGATTCTGGCACGACTTTGTCTTGATCAACTTCGCCATGGCCGCCACTAACAACGCTTTGGTTCCAGATTCAGACAAGTTTGACCATTTGGCTTCCAAGTGGTGGGAATGGCCAACTTTGCACGTTGGTTTGAGAATGTGTGGATGGGCATACACTGATGTCAGATACTTCCTCATGGGTAACATCTTCAACACATGGGGTTCTACCGCTGCATTGTTCTCCTTCGTTGCCCTCACCATCTTCTACATCCTCAAGTTCCAGCGTCAGTTGCTCGATTGGAATTATGCCGACTTCACCAAGTTCCTTGTCCAGGGTATGTATCCATTCATCGGTTGGGTCTTGCATTACTTGCCATTCGTCGTCATGGGCAGAGTCACATACGTTCATCACTACGTCCCAGCATTGTTCTTTGCTATGTACATCTTTGCTTACATGCTCGAAGTTGCCCTTAAGGGTAAGAAGTTGTACATCAGTGCTCCAATCTACTTGATTGCCATTGGTCTCTTGGTGTTCACCTTCTACCGCTACAGATGGTTCCACGAGGGTATGAAGGGTAACCACAATGACTTCAAGCACCTCAAGTTCCTCTCCACATGGAAGGTTGTTGACTGATTTATAATGACGGCATACGTGATGATTTAAAGAGAAAAGAAATAAAAGATGTAAAATATTTGGAATTTAAGGAAAGAATATAGACGTAGCTTTATAAATAACCGTAACCAGCAACGATTGTGCATTTAATCTACAAGCTTGAATGGATGAGCCTCGGTGTTGTAAACCCACTCATCGAATGAAAGGACGCTTGCGTCTTCAAAGAGCAAATAAAAGTACTTCAATGTTTCAGAGAACCAGAAGGACTCCATAGAATCATCGTAACGCTTCTCGTGATCCAATGGCTTGGTGACATCAAGCACAGCACAGAACACACCATCCTTGACAGCGTACTTCTCAATGTTCTCCCACATCATCCATCCGTAATCTCTCCACTTGGAGTCTCCTGTGATTCTGTACATGTAGAACACCGATTCAATGGCCTCAGGTCTGAGGATATATGCAGGATACATCTCATTGATGTAGATTGGCTGATCCCAACTTGGTGCAACTGGCCATCTGCGCTTTCCATCTGGATCTGTGACGAATGGAGAGAAATGAGCACGTTCAACAATGTTGAAGTTGATTGGCTTTCCCTTCTCAACAACTGTAACGGTCTCAATAACAGCACGCTTAGAAAGAGCATCCTTGGCTTCGGATACATCTTCCAAGGCTCTGTCCTTAACAGGTTCATCAGCAGCCTTCTTCTTAGTCTCATCTTCAGTCTGCTTTGCGTCCTTAAGAGCATCCATTTCTTGCTTGAGAGCATCACTCTGGCCCATAGCCTTCTGGATCTTTGCAAGCATTTCAGTCTTCTCCTCCTTGGACATCTTAGATAAGCTTGGAACCTCACCAGCAAGGAGCTGCTCCTCGAATGACTTTGGAGGCTCATCAGGGAAGTGGTCGCCCATGATCTGCTTCATTCTCTTCTCCTCATCGTACACCATACCATCATCCAATCTGTCAACCTCCAACTGCTCAGGCATGATTCCCATAAGTTCATACATGTGAACACATCCCATAGTCAACTGCTCTGCAATCTCCAAGTCTTCTGGGGTTTCAAACAATCTGGAAGCCATACCAACCATGCCACCAGCGAAACATGCCAAATGCTGCATATCGTGACGAGGACTCAATTCGATGAATTCCTTAGTCTCCCATGCGGCCAATGAGGAAGAGAACAAAATCTTCTCACCACCTGGGATCTTTGGATGGAAGAACATGAACTGCTTGATCTGTTTGATTGCGGCGTCGTACATCTCCTTGTATTCTGCAGAATGGAATGGGTGTCCACGGAGGAGGTGGTACAT
The DNA here is from genome assembly GCA_030580135.1 of Petasospora easanensis. Taxonomy (NCBI): domain Eukaryota; kingdom Fungi; phylum Ascomycota; class Saccharomycetes; order Phaffomycetales; family Wickerhamomycetaceae; genus Petasospora; species Petasospora easanensis. The sequence goes on along the minus strand of JAKTSI010000036.1, from coordinate 57,392 downwards.
CTTTGGCAAGTATTCGTAGAAGGAATCGGCAAGACCACCAAGGGTGTAATCCTCTTGAGCATGGAGAGATTTGATGTAATCAACGAGCTCACAGTAGACGTACTTGTTCTTCTTGATCACCTTACGAACGTTCTTGTTGGAGGTCATACCCCTGTCAATTTCCTGCTTGGTAAGGATGCGGCATCCTGAGACATCTAAAATGTTGGAATAGAGACCCTTCATGATGAATCTACCCTTGGAGTGGTAGAACTTGCTAGTGATACGGTCAATGGCATCGTAGTACTTGTTGTCACCCGTAAGTTGCGTCAAACGGGAGAACTCAAGGGACAACGTACCAACCTCAGACAATGCAGCATACTGTGGAGAAATTCTGTTTGGAGCATCTGTAGTCCATTCATAGAAGAGAATTGGCATACGGTTTGGTGTGTCAAATGCCTCATAGAGCAAATCACCGATATCTTTGGAGGCCTTGAGCAATTCTTTATCGCCGGTGATATCGTATGCGGCAAGCAAACCACCCAATATTCTGATTGTGTTTTCAAAGATCGGAATAAGATCTCTGTAACTCTGTGAGAAATTGACCTTGTTCTTAGTGAAATCCAAAGCCTCCTTGAGCTCATCGTCAAGCTTCATGATAGCAAGGGTGTCCAAGGAGTCCACAAGGGTAGCCGCCCAACCATTGAACGCATCCACGGCCTTGTGAGAAAATGGGGTAACCTCATCGTGTCCATAAGCATGGTCTTTGTAAATCTTCCAGGAGCTGACAAAAGCCTTCTTAATTCTTTCGAGCTTTTCAGGGATGGCCTTACCACCATCAGTGAACTCCTTAGCCTGGATTGTTGGATAATCAGAACCCCTGCCCACACGAGGGAACTTACGGTAGTTCTCCTTACCGACTGGATAGAACTCCTTCTTCTTTGTCTTGCGGATTTTCCAACGCTTCTGTGAGTCAAAGTAATTGTCAGGGAGTCTGAAGTGCACCTTAGTACGGGGTGCACCATCACCAAGGAGCGGGAAGTACTTGTTCTTCTCCACAATCTTCTCCCATTCGTTGAGCTCCATGGAATCAAGCTGTTCCTTACTCAGTGATCCATCCTTCGAACCAGTGACGTGGGGCAGCTCCTCTTCATCCATCTGTGTGTTGAGCTCGTAAGTCTCATTCAGGAAGGAGTAGTAGAACACACCCAACAAGGTGGCGGCAACCAACAGGAGGAAGCGCACTTTCCTGAACCTGTGAAGAAGAATCCTGTCCATATTTCCCTTGTAAGATCTGGTGTTCGAGATTAGGTGTTGGAGGAAGTTCACGGGTGTATTCGGAAGGGTGTGCGATGCGTTTTATATACGCGGCTTGGCGCTAACAAACGCGACTTCTGATTCTACCGGGGGCCACGTTAAGATGACGTATATTAGAGCAACGAACTGTCGACGCTGAGGATTCTCGTCGAGTGGTCGTGAGACGCTACGGCCAAAAGCAATTTCTCAGATGCTGACCAGCTCACACGTGCAACTCTGTCCCCTGGTGTAACCTCCTCAGGGAATGCGTGTACGACACTCATCTCAGCCCCGCAAAACTTTAGCACGGCCAGCTTCCCGCTCTCCAGGCCCACGGAAACAACACATTGACCATTGAAAAGCCTCTTATGGACGTCAATTGCAGTTACAGCGCCACTGAACTTCGTCTGGCTCACCATAGACACTGAGATCTTTCCCTCGTCACGAGCGCACTTCCAGGCCTTGACGCTTTTATCTCTTGACGCAGTGAAGAAGTACTCGCCAAACTCCTGAGGAGCCCAGGAACAATCCCAGATGATTCTCGTATGAGCCTTCTCATTAGAACAGGCTAAATCAAAACCATTGCCCTCGTCTCTCTGCCAAACACCAAACTGACGATCACGGGAAACAGTTAAGAGCAGGTCTCCTGCAGGGGAAAACTTAACTCTCGTCACAGTTAAGTTGTGCAACTTCAAGTTCGGTTTCAATTCCTGCCAGTTTTCCGTATCAAATAGTCTCACAACGGCATGCTGCTGCGTGTTGGAACGACATGAAGAGGCAAGAAGTTTCTTATCTGGGGATGTGTCAACGGCGATCATCTCGTATCCATGGCCATACAACTTCTCAACTTCTGGCCAGAGTGTGTGTCTCTGTAGGTGATCTTCCAGTGGAGGCATTTCCAACGATTGTAAGATGTCATAGGAAATGTTGTTGGTATCATCTGTCTCACGACGATCCTGATCAACAGGTTGATCTGTACCTGCAGTAGCCTTGTTCGAAAGGCCAAGCGCTGGAAGAGCAGCAGATTCTGGCATCTGGTTCAGATCCATCTCAATTCCACAGAACTTGTTCAATAAGCTGGCAACACCACGAGGCTCATCAAACGAACGGAGGATCTTCTCATCACCTGCAGAGATAAACCTGGTATCTGACAATGTAGAAACGCAGATCATGTCGTATCCATGAATCTGGGGTCTGGCAAACTCTCTCCAAACGGGTGTCTCTCTCTCTGATCCATCACTGTTCTTGAGCCAACGACAGTACAATCTTGTAGTCTGATCAAGAGAAGTGGCCAAAACGTACTTGCCATCAATCGACCACGATATGTCCGTACACTGCTTTGTTGGGCCCGTGATAGCAAGATCCTGGTTCCAGTCTAGAGCCAAACCGTCTTCTCCAGGGATGCAACTCCAACTTCTCCAAGCTCCAGTCTTACCGTTGGTCAAGATGTGTTCTGTACCTTCGGAGTCAGTGAACCAAATAGCCGCCCAGAAACTACCAGAGGAACCTGTGGCGGTACTTGCACCCTTACTGGAAATCTCACCCAATCTTGCAGAACAGATCCAGATACCCGAAGTTTCATCAGGTTCCCAGACCATCATGGCTGTATCTGCACTTGAAGCAAGAAGCTGTAGTTTCTTTTCGTGCCATTTGAGAGATGCAATCCAATCGTCATGACCCATGATCAATGCTTCAAAGTTGATAGCAACTTTGGTCTCACCAACTTCAAACTTGTACTGCTTATTGCTCAACAGTGTCAGTTTCTTATCATCTTCATCGGATCTATCGATACGTTCGTTGGTACGCATACGCCATAGGCGGATGTATCTGTCCTGAGACCCTGATGCGAGTAAGAAGTCTCCCTCTCCGAGAGTCTTGAATGCCAAGGCCTTGACCCAATCCTCGTGTCCATCCAGTTGGGCAACAAGTGTGAAATCGTTAATCTCAGAGTTGTATGTGAATGTGTAAATGAAGATCTGGAATTTTGTACCACCAAGTGCTAAGACGTACTCTCCATTGCTCACCTCCTGGATTGCTAATGATAGGGGCAATACTCCAATTTTAGTGTTGAATTCGTACAATTTCTTGACATCTCCTTCAGTCAGTTCCCAAATTATCACTTTTCCGGTTGTATCACCAGTGATGAAGATACCTTTATACGTTCCAATGCAATCAACACTTTCCTGATGTCCATCCATCTCCTTAACTTTCTCCAAATGCTCTTCATCTTTAAACTTCCAAAGTATCACTCTACCATCTTCACCAGCACTCACAAGGTACTCATCTAGAAGGAATCGCACACATGTGATCTCGGCTTGATGGCCCTTGAGTGTAGAATAAACGCCTTGAGATGACTTTGAAAGCGGGTCCCAGAGCGCAACGGAACGAGAGGCTCCATATGCAATAATGTGTCGTGTTGGGTGAATATCTGCCACATGTGGCTGTCTATTAGCACCTATGAATATAGCTTCAACGGCAGACATCGTTGGCCTTCTTAAAGAGACATTGACCTTCTCATTGGGAAGCTCGAATTTTTTAACCCCATCGCTGACGTAATTGATTATGTAATCCGTGGAATGAAGGGATAGCGGAATGAAGATTGTCTACCCAAAAAATGAGATGAGCGGTGTTCTTCTTTCGAAGATTCATAGTACAAGTTTCCAAATCGATTAATGAAGACGCCAATTCTATATGGCATACCTTTCGTATGTAATTATGAACCTCCCATAGAGGTCTGGCAGCACCCAGAGACAACGTGCCTTTGACACAATCGTCCCGCCGCATGACAATAAATAATCAGAAGAGAAGTAATTTTTGTATGGACATGATCGTAAGAATCCCTTCGTAGGACTTGGCTGTAGTTCAGAAACATGTAAAACCCCATTGTGTAACCCAAAATATGACAAAAAAAAAAGCAATGCATCAGTATATGACAAAAAGAAAGAAAACAAAGTGTATCACCCTGCGTGGTTCATGAATGTATTCGTGAGGATTTACTCGTCGTCAGCATCAAGGACACAACCCTTAGAAGCATCGGCAACGAGTTTGGCGTACTTGGAGAGAGTACCTCTGGTGTATCTTGGTGGTGGAGCGACCCAATTCTTCTTTCTCTCGGCCATCACCTCGTCGCTCACAAGCAAGTCAATCTTGTTGTTGTCAGAGTCAATAACAATGATATCACCATCCTCAACGAGACCAATTGGACCACCCTGAGCAGCTTCTGGAACGATGTGACCAATAAGGAAACCGTGGGAACCACCAGAGAATCTACCATCGGTCAAGAGGGCAACATCCTTACCAAGACCGTAACCCATCAAAGCAGAAGATGGCTTCAACATCTCTGGCATACCTGGACCACCCTTTGGACCCTCGTTTCTGATGATACAGACAGTCTTCTCACCCTTCTTAATCTCACCACGCTCCAAGGCATGAATGAAACTGTTCTCATCCTCGTAAACCTTGGCAGAACCCTTGAAGTAAGTACCCTCCTTACCAGTAATCTTACCAACAGCACCACCTGGGGCCAAGGAACCATAGAGAATCTGCAAGTGACCTCTTGGCTTGAGTGGCTTAGAGACTGGAGCAATGATCTCCTGACCTGCTGGCAAACCGGCAGAAGCCTCCAAGTTCTCAGCCATGGTCTTACCAGTAACAGTAACAGTGTCACCGTTCAAGAAGCCCTCGTTCAACAAGTACTTCATAACGGCCTGTGTACCACCGTACTGGGCAAGCTCGGCCATGACGTACTTACCTGATGGCTTGAAGTCACCGAGAAGTGGGGTCTTGTCAGAGATCTCTTGGAACTCATCAAGGGTAAGCTTGACACCACAGGAGTGGGCAATAGCAACCATGTGCAAACAAGCGTTGGTGGAACCACCAGTGGCAATGATATAAGTGATGGCATTCTTGAAGGCCTCCTTGGTCATAATGTCTCTTGGTCTGATGTCAAGATCCATCAAGTTCTTGATAGCGCTACCAATGTTAGCACACTCGGTGAGCTTCTCCTCAGAGACAGCAACGGAGGAAGAAGAGTTTGGCATGGTCATACCCATAACCTCAGCGGCGGAAGCCATGGTGTTAGCAGTGTACATACCACCACAAGAACCTGGACCTGGACAAGAGTGGGAAACAATGTCCTGTCTCTGTTCCTCCGTGATCTGCTCAGAGATGTACTGACCATAAGACTGGAAAGCAGAAACCAAGTCAAGCTTCTGTGGGACATTTGGACCACCACCGCATGGCTGACCTGGCAAGATGGAGCCACCGTAAACCATGATAGATGGTCTGTTGTGTCTACCCATGGCCATGAGCACACCTGGCATGTTCTTGTCACAGGATGGGATGGAAATGTTGGCATCGTAGTGCTGAGCCATCATGATGGTCTCGAAAGAGTCTGCAATAATCTCACGGGACTGAAGTGAGTATCTCATACCAGCAGTACCCATGGAAATACCATCGGACACACCGATGGAGTTGAACTGCATTGCCTTGAGGCCGGCCTTGTTAACGGACTCGGAACATCTGAAGTTGAGATCGAGCAAGTGCATGTTACATGGGTTACCAGTCCACCAGACGGAACCGACACCGACCTGACCCTTGTTGAAGTCGTCCTTGTCGAAACCAGTGGCGTAAAGCATGGCCTGAGAAGCACCTTGGTCCTTTGGCTGTGTGATGATCTGGGAGTACTTGTTGAATGACTTCTGCTGCATCTTAGCAGAAGAGCTGAACGCCCTTCTGGCACCGTGGGAGATCATTTGTGATTGTGTGTGCCTACGTGTGCCCCTTTAGAATGTGGAGTTACAACTAAAAGATTGGCTCTGTTTGTATGAGTCGAACGAATTTTTTTTTCGGTTGGCGCAACACAGCAGAGCAGAGTCGGCTGGCCAATCAGCGCGGGGCCGAACGTAATGGAGGGGATGGTCTACGAATCAAATTGCGGGTGAAAGGGCTTTGAGCGAATTTGTTTGGTGATCTGCCAGTTGTGTTGTCTCGGGATCTCTGGAGAACTTCTGTATCCAGATCTTGTCCACCTTGTGTTTTGGAGGGCAGAGCTTCCTCCCCCATCTGCAGCGTCAGCTGTTAGAAGCACGGCGTTTGGGTGTCTGGATCGGTTCTAACGGGCCAATTGATGGGCTAGTACAAATCTGAGGGAAGTATCCCCATCATTCAATGAATCAAAGTACAAACAACTCTCCAAAATTCGACCTTCTCTCCAGAAATTCTGCAGTGATGACACTAAATAGAGTTTATAGCCCTCGGAAATACCCTCGTAATTCCCGATTTGAAAAATCAATTTACCCGGCCCAAGTTTTTCACACCGCGACCATGAAAAAGAGTTGATGAAGAGTCGATCAAGGTCGGTGTGTCCATAAAGGTATCCAATACACCCTTAGCAATGCTTTCCTCCTCAAAGACAGCACCAGTAACGGGTGTGGTCCACCAGCAGGTGCGTCACTTCTCCAGAAGACGTATTGCATACCCATTCTACCAGACACCTTCCCGTGGTAGAACAGACAAGAAGGACCACAAGACAACGCTGAGATACCAGATGGAGCTCTTCTTCGGCAAAAAGAACTACAAGGGTGAATATCCACAGAACAAATACTTCAATGCCCCACAGAACCACCAGCCAAACTATATTGCCCCAGACCTCGAGCGTGGTGTTGCCCGTATTGACATCAAGACCGGTAAGCCAGCCGATCTCCAAGGAAACGTTCTTGACAAGGTGTTAGAAAAGAGGGAGAACCGTAAGCTCACACCATTCCCAACAAACGAGTACTGCCAGACAAATTTGAACTTATCAAAGGAGGACAGAGAGGAGATTTACCAGCGCATCGTGGTAGAGAACGTGCCGATCCAGGAGGTTGCCGTTAGCTTTGGTATCAAGATTCCAAGACTCGAAGCCGTTGTTAGACTCAAACAGATCGAGAAGAAATGGGAGGCTAAGAACAGAATCACACCTGAGATCAAGAAGATGTCAGACACAATGTACAACATGTTCCCATTGTTTGAAAGACCAAGACACTCGGATAACCTCTCAGAGATTCCAGTTCCTGTGAAGACCCTTCAGTCCAAGTTCCTCACCATCGCTGAGTCCGAGCCATTCGGTCCTGTTGATGCTGCTAAGGTGTTTGGTCTCGAGCCAGCTTCTGAAACACTTTCAAAGCTTGCTGAGACTGGCCATGTCCACACAAAGTCCACAGACAGCAAAAAGAAGGAGGTGTTCATCGCAAAGTCTGACGAGAAGGACAGATACGTCTTCAAGTTCCACAAGGCCAAGGTCGGTCAGGTTGGTTTCCGTTATGGTACTACTCTCCGTGATAACAAGAAGGACCGTAAGTTCACTTTCGGTAACGATGGTAAGATGACCAATGCCCTTCCAACCTCTGGTTAGAATCCCGCACCGCCATGTACATATGCACGAACTTTTTATGCCTATATATCGTAATCATTAGCATTCATTATCCACTTCATTAGCAATCATGTTTGATGCTTTCTTTCTCTATTCAAACTGAACCCGGACGACTTCTCTCTTAGTTGTTTCACACTTATGCTTGATGATGGAGAGACTGTCTTATGTGGAGTGCTCCAGTTGTTCAAGTACTCTCCAGTAGATTGTGAGGAAAATCTCGAATTCTTCTTCTTTAATGGTTTGGCGTGCTGTTGGCCAAGAAGGCCATCAAATCTGAACATATCCTCTCCTGGGCCTCTTGATAGCGGTGATGTAGGTGACTGTGGAGGTGAACCCAGTTGGGGAGAGCCAACTCTTGCTCTTAGCGACTCACGTGAACTGATTCCACTCAAGTGACGGTTATCAGTGTTGGCAAATGAGTCCGCAAGTGAGGTCTTGAAAGAGGTATTCGACTGTGTTCTTGCCAAAGATCTGTTCAAAATCACGGAAACCTTCTTGTCGTAGATCTGTGGGGCAGACTCAAATGGTGCAAGCTGATCTGTATTGCTGTAACGAGTATCAACAGATGCAGAACGGAAATGGCCCTCTTCATTGGTACTTGTGGCACCAGAGAATCTCGAGAATGTGTCTGTGTCGGCATCTTTGGTGAAGAAGGAATCCAAGTTGTCAAGCTCAGCCCACATATGACTCAATGAGCCCTCGTTCTCTTCAGCAACAGACACAGTCTCAGCATTAGGAGCTGAGTAGTAGTCTTCCAAGTGGAACTTGATCTGCTCTTGTTGTGGTGGAGCCTCGTTCGACTCGACAAGCGCAACACATGTGGAGAACACAGCATGGACGTTGTTTCTGGTAGTAGCAGCAGTGATTGCTGGCATTGGGATGGACCAACCACTCTCTTCTGGGATACCGAACAATGTAGCAGTTCTCTCGTAGTCTTTCTTGATTGCCTTATTACCCAAACTCATTCTCAAGATGTCCTTATCCAACTTGGATCCGGAAATACTGGTAGTTTCGTCAAGAACCTCAAGCGCTTGTTGTGCATAAGGAGTCAGCAACAGTCTTAACAATGGAGAAATCAAGTCTGCGCCACATCCTTGGAACTGTGGTTCTGAAAGGTCAATCTTAGGGAACAACAGGGTTAGTGCTCTCATTGTCTCGAGCTTGACCCAATCAATCTTGTTGGAAAGCAAACCAAGTAAGAATATCACAGTCTGGCCACTGTACTCGTGAAGGAAGTGTTCAGAGATGTAGTTGATCAACTGTCTCATGAAATCTTCCTTGGATCTGAATCTGCTCTTTGAGAAAGAGTCAATGATACGAGCCAAGTTGGCCTCGCCCTTATCCTGTGCCATCTTGCTCAACGTCTCAGCAGACTCCATGATATCTGGAGGAATCTCACCTTGTTTCACAGCATGGAGGTATCTTGGAATATTAGCCAGCAGAGCAAATAGCAATCTCGACTCACCGGCAATAATATCACTATCCTTGAGCTTGTTCAACTTATCCAAAAGCTGTAAAGATGCCTCCCATGAAGCAGATGATCTCAATCCAATCATAATAATCTGTTGAAGACCTTCGAACTTGCCCTCCCAGTTAGATGGGAACGTTGAGACCATACACTGGACAGTTTCTTCAGAATCCAGATCAATCTTGGATAAGAACTTGTTCAAGACCGAGAGTAATTCAATGTATTCGTGCTCGTTGATGGTGTTGAGCGAGGCAACTGTGGCCCAGAACAACTGTGGGAAGTCAATAAGCTTCTCGGCATCAAGTTCAGAAGTGATAGCATTGAGAGTCATCAAAATCTGCATAGAGAATCCCTGAATGTCTGGAGTCTCATCAGAGATGGTGTTGGATAGTCTGTGTAGCATATCCCTCAGCATGGTCTGGTCCAAGAATGACAACAGAGAGCGGAACACCTGGAAAGAGCGACAAGCAATATGTCTAACAGCACAATTGGTGGCCCAAGATAAGGCAACACGGCCCCATTCTTCTTGAATGTTTGGATGAGAGGCACTGAAAATCTCCAGGATGTTTCTGACAAGCAAATCCATGTCCTTCGGAGATCTGGCGCCATTCTTGTCATTGTTCAAGTCATCATAAGTCCATAAGCACTTTTGATTGTTTCTAATCAAGTTCTTGGTTTGCTCCAACTTTGGATGTGAGGTAACTGTACTCAGAATGTAGATGATAAGCTTGCCAGAAGATTCTTGGACGACAGGGAAGTAGTGATCAAGAAGAACAAAGGATACGTGAAGCAAAAGTGGGATCTTGGAGTTCAAAGACTCTTTTGGAATAACAAACAAGTCAGAAAGGAATATCATTGCCAGTTGGCCCATCGAGAAAACGGAGTCTTTACCTGTGTGGTTGAGAGTTTCCCAGATGTCGGCAATGTATGGAAGTCCAATGTCATCAACAGGTGGCACAAACTCAGTAGGTTGTGGTGGTACCATGCTCTTGTGATCAATGTATGAGATCAAAGAATCAGCCAATGTCAAGCTTGTTCCAGAAAGATAGACAAGGATCTTGCTTGCAAATTCCACAAACAATGGATTTCTCTTGCGCAAACTGGTGTGAAGAGCAAATCTCATGATAGCAGTAACGTTCTTGAGATTGTTACCGTTCCCAAGAGAGATCCATAAAGCTTCCACTTCGTTTGGAATAGACTCAGAGAATCTGACTGTAACCTCAAACAAGTTGTTCAAAACCATGTAGGATTGGATATCCATAGAATAGTCGTCTCCAACATGTAGCTCAATAGTCTGCAACCATGGGAAAAGGATGGTCAAGAAATCCTTTCTGGACTCAAAGTTAACAGAAGCAAAGAACTTGGTGAGTTCAGAAATCAAGAAAATGCTGATCTCAGTATGGCTCGATGCAAAGTAGGAAGAAATATCAAGAAGCGCCCTTTTGTAGATGGTCTTGTTCTTGTTCTTAACCCTCTCCTCAAACGTAGCGGCAAACTCAGTGTTGAATATGCGCTTCTCAGCATCGATAAGCAAGTGAATAGCGGATGAACGAATCTCATAATGATTAAATCCGATACCATAGAAAGCAAGGAGCAGAACTTGATGATTGGCTAATGGGAATTTCTCACAAGAGGTCAAAGACTCAGCAATGGCAACATAGTAATACTCAATCACTGTCACCTTCTGCTCAAATATGCACTTTCTGAACACTTCCTCGAAGAGTTCATAGTCATCAATGTTGTATTTGAACAGGCTCTGGAGTGCCTTCTTTGCCAACGATGAGATGGTTTCGTTTGGAGACTCTAGCAGCAAATCAATCCACGACAATAACCCTGGAAGATCAAACTTGAGAAGTGTCTGGCCTCTTAGTTCTAAGATCTTGCCGTTAAGCAAGCTGACCATGGTGTTTGTGGCAGCAATAGACAATATCTGTCTCTCAAACTCAATAGCAGAATTCAAAGCAGTGAGCTCTTGAGTATTGGTGATGTGTTTAGTCATCTGGGTATATCTCTGCTTGGAGATCACAGAAGACTTCCCGTAGCCACACCACTCTTCAAGGAACGTGAAACACGACACTCTTGCCTCAAATGGAAGCCATGTACCATTGTCATCCCTCTTCAAGGTTCCAGAATAAACATTCTCTAGCAAACCACAGAAATAACGACGAAGCTTCTGGTACTCAAAGCTGTGTTGGATCTCTGATTGTGAGAGGAATGCTTTGATGGTTTTGATAAATCCAATCAGCTTCTCGATGATCCAGTCATCGTTCAAGATGGAGTCCTCTTCAACAAACTTGGACACCATGTTCAATATGTGCGTAACTTCAATTCTGAGGCAGCTGTCTTTGGATGTAAACTTGGTTCCAAGTTCCTTTTCCCATTGAACAAAAATTGGGTCAACAGATTCAATGAAGGTCTTGAAAATGTTTATGTTCATGCAACTGAGACCTGTGATGATTGCGTCTCTGACAACCTGGTTTGAACCATTCAATAAACTGAGGGTCAATCTGAAGATACTTCTTGCACTGGTGATCGTACTGTGTTGGATGGTCAAAAGCTGTTGAGACTTCTTCTTACCATTGGATGCCTCTGGGATGTGCAGTCTTTGCTCGTTGGTTGAAGTCAACGATGTACAAGCGACAATCAAGTAGAGTTTCCATTGTTCAATCAAAACCTCAGGAGGGCCGTAACTCAGAACTTGAGACGAGCGTGGAGAGTCTGCAATTTCCAAAATCGCTTCATGAATCTGCACTAGACGAGTGCAAACAATTGAACGACATAGAGCCATTGTCATAGGGCATCTCTCAAAGATATCCTGTAAGAGCTTTGGAAATACTCTAAACCACAATGCAGAATCAATTCCATAATCAGATTCCGCCAGTCTGACAAGAATATCGCGTCTCTGCTTCTGTGTCAACTTGGACAATCTCGATCTCTCGGCAACACTTAGATGCTGTCTGTGTGCTCCAATCAACTTGAAGAAATCGACACTCTGAAGAATGAAGTAAACTCTGGTTCCAATATCGGCTGCAAACTTAGAATTTGAGCGAGAATGGCTCGATTTGGCCTTCGTAGTTTTCTCATACAGTGCCTCATCAAAACTCTCTGTAATTCTCAGTATCGATAAGCCAAGCTTACGGATCTCAAAGTCCTGTGATGCCAAAAAGAACAAGCCATGGCCCTCAACTTCTTCAATGGCCGTTATAGTATTCTTGAGCTCAATTTCATCAACTGGGTCCTCTTCAGCCTCCCTAATACCAGGCATGAAGTCATCCTTTGTGTCCTGTTTGCGATCCTGGAGGGATTTCAACCAATGCTCAAGCAAGTCAACATAAAGTCTAAGCAGGACCTTGGAGATAACATAACTGCTCTGTGAGCTTGATCTTTCGGAGAAGTTGAACGCATATTTGGCAAAGATAGTGATCAGTCCATGTGGTTTCTTCCTTGAAGAGAGCAACCTCAATGCATTAGAAGCAGCGTTGGAAACACGGAAATCTGTGTGAAGAGAGTTGCGACAAAGGAGCTCAACAACTTTGCGAGTAACCCCAAAGGTCAACCATGGAGCGGATTCAATCATGACTGCTAACAACTCTGTATTCAAGTTCTTGTTGATCTGAACAGACAAGTCAGAACCAAAACGGAACCCACTAAATGGAGTTTTGCCACTGTAGTAGAATGGAGATGATGGCGACTGTGAGTTCTGTGTCTGGACCTGTGGGCCAACGGCCCCATCAAGAAGCGTCAAAAGAGCTTCAGAATACTTGCAGATCTCCTCATGGTTACTGCTTTTCAAGCATAAATTCAGATCCGGTCTCTCGATACTCTCAGCATTCTCTGGGAATACAGGTCTCTCCTCGTCACCAAGCATAGCAACATATGACTTAACTGCAAGAATCATCTTCTCGTGTTGAATGCTATCCATGTGGCCGTTGAATGAAGATTTCATCAAAGAAATAATAAAGTTCTCAACAGTCTGATTGTAAGCAGCATAGCCAACAGCTCTGAATATTTGTACAAGCGGCAGGATGAGGCCAGCATCCGATGATAGCCAAGACTGTTTGCCCTTACCAAGGAACAAAGATCTCATAATTCCATCAATCTTTCTTGTTGTGTTGTTCAATGACTCTGTACATCTGAACATGTATACCCAAACCAAACGAGCGATGCATGTGGCCCAAACAATCTTCTCCTCAAGAGTCGTGTGCTTGGATTTGAGCTGCCTAATGCTATCATCAACAATGCCATACCATTCGGCAAGGAAAAGCTCACTTGGAGAAACACATAACACTGAAGTCTTCAGAGTCACAACCGTCAGCCAACTCTTGTCATCCATGTCTGAACTCTTACAGGCATTGTATATCATTTTGACAGAGCTAACCCAAGTTGGATGGTTCACTTCAGCAGTGACTGACTCTGCAAGAGGTAAAAGGATACTCGTAAGCACCTGAGAATAAGCAAGTTTGATCGGATGACTCTTGGTTGCACTGAAAAACTTTGCAATAGACTCAAGAAAGTCTGCACTTTCTTCAAAGCACTCAAGTGGATAGTTTCTCATCTTTAGATATCTCATACCATGAATAAGCAGATGGATGGAAGGTTCTATCTCTTTTGGAACCACTGGTGGAATCTTCTCAAGGTCTGCAATGAATCTGTCACTGACACTTAAGAATCTCTTTTCAGACATAAACCCAAGAAGCTCAGCAAAGAGATTCCAGTTGGATGACCTGATGATACTGGAAGAAATGAGGATTGGATCTGTGCTTCGAAGTTGAGAGAACACAATCTCTTCCAACTTGTCTCCCAAATCATCTCCGTTCCCATCAAAGCTCACCTGCTTGACGACTTCAATCAAAACACGGCACAGGATATAAATACTTATCAATGACTTCCGGTCTCCTTGGATTGCAGTCTCACGGGATGACCGTACTGTTGCTTCGAGGTAGGCCAATCTTGAGTCTGGCTGGATGTTTGACTTTGAGGAATTGTTTCTTCTGTGTGAAAGTCTGCTCACTGTACTTGAACTATGAGTGTGTTTTCTGAAGTTTGTAGACTCTTTATGGCTGTTAAGTGCCTGTATGGCCTTTTCTGCAGCATCTGCAGCCATGGCTGCAACTTCAGATTTTGACTTTCTCCAAAACATAACCGAATCAATGACTGGCTTTGGGTTATTTTTGGAGATATATCCCAAAGATGCAAGGATCTTGTCAAATGCAGGATCAACACCTTCAGCCAAGAGGTCAACAATTGGTGGTTCGGTGTTTAGTGGATACGTTAAGCACATGTTGAGCTTTCTCTCTGCGTGTCTGACAAACTGTGTGAATAAGATGTGCAGCGTGTACTCTGTAGATGTTTTGGAATCAGTAGCAAGTTTCTTACGAAGGACTTCGATCTCTGCAAGAGCAGTATTGTTTGAGGCAAGCCGACTTGATTGGATTGGGGTTGGTGTCATGGGTTTTGGCAGAGGCTCAGAATGTTGGTTGGTAGGAGGTTCAAGTTCGATTGACTGGAATGACATTGGCTGACGAACATTATTTGAATCTAGAGACCTTTGAGCTTCCAAAGGAGGTGGATATTGGAATTTTGGTGTCAACTCAGGGGGTGTTTGGGGTTGATAGTTTTCTGGTGCCATTGCCCTGTCGAGATCGATCTCAAGTGGCGCGTGGAGACCAAGCCCTCCATTCGCTGGCATTGCAAGAGGTTAACGTAAGTGATATATGTGGCTCCACTAGACCCCCTAGATCTGTGTGATTTCGCAGTTGTGGTTTTGGTTGACGCCCCAGATCGTTGTTGTCCTTTGGCTCCTGCGAAAGGTTTGTTTATTGTTGGTTGCGACTGTGGTGTACGGATGTGGCGCAGATCAAACTTCATGTTTCTCTTGATTCAAACAAATTGGGGTACTAAATATGGGGTATTTTTGAAGCAGAAATAAACTGTGTCTGCCATTGAAGGCGTATAGAGGGCCATTTAAATCGTAAAATTTGAAAAGCTTCCAGAAAGAGCGACTCTGTTCTCCATTTTGAAGAGTTTAATCAAAATTGTAAAAAATCACCCAAAAATCATGCACTATTTAAACGCATTTTTGGGCTTTCGTAATAGTATTACCTTAAAATGTGCTTGTTTTTTTCACATAACTAGCCGGTTTTTATTTGTAATTTTTAAGCGTGTTAGGTTTTAATTGTTTGAAGTTGGCGGTCTAGATTCAATAACCCGAATCCCCTCCGCACACCACCTAGGAAGGCCACCATCAGAAATTCCTGTTCATACAGCAGCCAGTTATTCCATGTAACTATATCTTACATCTACAGCCTAAACCTTTGAATCTGGGGCTACAGAAAGATTGCGAGTATAGCAAATAACCTCGGTTTCGTAGTGTGCCTAGGGGTCCGGGGATAGGACTAGTAAATAGTCAATACTGTGGGGAAATGGGCATCGATCGACCAGTATGGATTTCAGGAAAGATGGCATGCGCCAAGCAGAAAAGGGGCCAACCAGGGCTTTGAGGTTCGTACCGTCCCGCTGGCCCCGAGTTTCCAGCTGACCTCCCAAGAATGTTGTGTCTGGGAAGTCATTAAGGGAACCTCGTGGGCTATGAACCCACAGAGACCACGATTGAGCTATTTTAGCCAGACGCCG
The DNA here is from genome assembly GCA_030580135.1 of Petasospora easanensis. Lineage (NCBI taxonomy): Eukaryota > Fungi > Ascomycota > Saccharomycetes > Phaffomycetales > Wickerhamomycetaceae > Petasospora > Petasospora easanensis. The sequence continues at coordinate 41,607 of JAKTSI010000036.1, read as the reverse complement.
GACGGCTCCACACGCAGGACTTCACCGGCGATGCACAACTGAAGTTTCACTATTTCGTAGCACAGCCATGAGATGAGAGCCTTCAAATTATGGTTGCCGGAGCCAAGAGAAGATGGCGGAGGCAAAATTTCTTGGTGGATAGCGCACGTGGGCGCCCTCCATCGCGCCAAATTGTGCAAATTGGCAAACTGTCTTGCGCCAAAAACTGCCGATAAGGGCACTCGGATTGCAGGACTGTCTCTGTAGCGGAGCTCCAGGGAGGACACACGGCAATGACAATGGGGAAAAGCAGCACTATGGTGCGTATATCGACCGATATTTTCCATAAATGCCCTTGAAATGATGGAAACGTGTCCAAGAGCTTTTACTAGATACTCTTCGAGTCACTGGCACAATTTTGTGATCAGTGCTGGGGAATCGATAAGTCTTAGTTGAACCCATCTCTTTCATATCCATAAAAACTTTAAACATAACAAAGAATAAAAAGTAGTCAGACGACCTTTCCATTAAGTCTGTATCGAGCCGTCTCCGTCCGTGCGATAAAATGATTTACTATGCGTGCATCTCAAAGCTCGCTTTATTGAAGCTAAAACGTGTGTCCTTCCGGCCCCTGCCACCTGGGTCCGAGAACATGCAGCCTTCAATTTATAAAACGAACGTGCCGATTTCCGATTAAAGGGTAGATCGTACACCCCCCGTGGCAAGAGGTCGTGTGCACTTCCTGCAAATGTCAGAAAAGACCAAGAGACCAAGAAGTCAAGACATCGGAGGCGGCACCTCAAATGTAACAGCAGTAAACGGTTCTTTGTCGAATAATAACTGTCAGTATGAATAAAATTCTATAAATCTCATCTTTATAACAGCAAATAATCTCAATACCACACCAGATGCTATTCCCGATTGTGCATCGTCTGGCCCACATGGGCTGCGATATGCGAGGCTGTTTTTTCTGTTTTTCGCCAAAACGACGGAAACGGCAATGACGCATCTTCACACACGTGTGCTAATTGCGTGTGCTCTCCAAGAGATATAAAGACCGTTGCCCGTCCAAGGTATCCATCTCACACCATGCTACTAAAGAACCATCGCAATGGCTGAAGAGAAAAAGAACCCTGCCGAGGTCGGTGTCAAGACCGAGGGTGGTAACGCTGCATTCCACAACTTCATCAACGATTTCTCTCACATTGAGGATCCTCTCGAAAGAAGAAGACTCGCCCTTGAGAAAATTGACCAAGCTTCCTTCGGCTGGTACCACATCAGAGCCATCACCGTCGCTGGTGTTGGTTTCCTCACAGATGCATACGATATTTTCGCCATCAACTTGGGTCTCTCCATGATGAACTACGTCTACTGGGGAGGTAACATCCCATCCTCCACATCCACCTTGATCAAGGTTTCCACATCCGTTGGTACAGTCATCGGCCAGTTTGGTTTCGGTTTCCTTGCCGACTACGTCGGTAGAAAGAGAATCTACGGTACAGAGCTTATCATCATGATTTGTGCTACTGTTGCCCAGTGTTGCATCGGTGAGTCCCCAGCTGTCAACTTCACCGCCATTCTCGTCTTCTTCAGAATTGTTATGGGTATTGGTATTGGTGGTGACTACCCAATGTCCTCTGTCATTTCTTCTGAGTTCGCCACTACCAAGTGGAGAGGTGCCATTATGGCTGCTGTCTTTGCTAACCAGGGTTGGGGTCAGTTGTTCGCTGGTCTCGTTGCTCTCATCTGTGTTGCCGCATACAAGGACTCTTTGATTGGTGCCACTACCGCTGCTGCTTGTGGCGACGATTGTCAGAAGGCCTGTGACCAGATGTGGAGAATTGTTGTTGGTTTCGGTTGTGTTCCAGGCTGTATCTCCCTCTACTACAGATTGACCATCCCAGAATCCCCAAGATACACATTGGATGTTCAGTACGACATTGAGAAGGCAGCTGCTGACACTGCCAAGTTCGCTGCTGGTCAACACGGTAACGCTGATGAGGCTGATATCCAGCAATTGAGAATCACAGAGAGAATCAAAGCTGAGGTTATCCAGCCACCAAAGGCCTCCTTCGCCGACTTCACAAAGCACTTCTCCCAATGGAAACACATGAAGATCTTGATTGGTACTGCTGGTTCCTGGTTCATGCTTGATGTTGCTTACTACGGTCTTAACTTGAACTCTGCTACCATCTTGCAAACCATTGGTTACGCATCCTCCAAGAACGTTTACCACTCTCTATACAACTCTGCTGCTGGTAATCTGATTTTGATTTGTGCTGGTTCCATTCCAGGATACTGGGTTTCTGTTGCAACATTGGACACAGTTGGTCGTAAGCCAATCCAGATCATGGGTTTCATCCTCTTGACTGCCGTTCTTTGTGTTATGGGCTTCGGTTATCACAAAATTGGTGAACATGGATTGCTTGCGATGTATGTCATTGCTCAATTCTTCCAGAACTTTGGTCCAAACACAACCACGTTCATTGTACCTGGGGAGGTGTACCCGACAAGATACAGGTCCACGTGCCACGGGATCAGTGCAGCGTCTGGGAAATTGGGTGCTATCGTTGCTCAAACTGCGTTGGGAACTCTCATTAATCATGGGTGCGCAGCAGACGACAGTAACTGTTGGTTGCCTCACGTTATGGAAATCTTTGCCTTGTTCATGTTGGTTGGTATCTTCACATCATTGTTGATCCCGGAGACAAAGAGAAAGACGTTGGAGGAGATCAGTGAGGAATGTCATGGTGAAGTTGATCCTTCGAAAATGGCAGCTACTCGTTATGACGGCTCTTCTGACGATGTTTAATGATTTTAGGGAAATTTCAAGTGTTTAATTAGACAAGGCTGTAGTATGTGTGTATATCCGAAGTTATAATATGTGTTTCTATAGATAAAGCTGTAGTATTTAGCAATTGGAGTGTGTTTGCGACTTTGACACAAAGGAGCCTGGTCTCTGGCCTGTTTTCCCCCGATGATCCGCGATCGCCGAGGTGTCCGGGTGTCGCACATGCGGGTCGCTTTGCCAAAACGCTTTAATTCTCCACAACTGAGCAGTTTCGAGAGAATAATGATCCTTATCCAATATATTTTTAAATGAATGAGATCTATCATCTATGATTCTTTCTCATTGTTTCAAAAGGTTGCCATGCTCAAGAACCTTACTGTGCTCTTCAGGGTGATATCTTGTGGCACACCACATCTGATCACATGAACGGGACGATTAAATAATTGGAACCAATGCATTCAGTATACTAAACACCTGTATTAGATACTGAGTTCCTATTATTAGAGCCAAGGGCTGGTAAAAGCACTAATAATTACAAGGGGTATGCGAGGGAACGAAATCCCCACTAGAGCGCGACAGCCTCGCCTGGGGGCCCCTCCTTCTCGCTAGTCGTAGCTCAATTGGGATTGGTAATCGCAAGATGTGCTTTACAATAGTATAAAAGCTTATGAGATTATTAATACTATGGCATGATTAGAAATCTTATACTCGTTAGTGATAGAAGAGGTTGATGTGCTCGTCAACGTAGCGACTGATGCGTGGACATCGTTCTTGATGGATTGACGGAGAGGAGGAGGTTCACGATCTGGTGGATGGGAAGGATTGTAATGCAAACACAAATCTTGGAGAAGTTGGTAGGTACTCTGAGAACAGAGTAGAGCGGGCATTTGGAGAAGCACCAAGTCTCCAAGTAAGGACCAAGGTTACCATGAAGCTCATCCCAAAAGATCCGTTCAACTTGGGCAAGGAACCCAGCAATTGTTTAGAATCTATCTCAATGTGGTAGCACTGTGGCACTCAACGACTGGAATCTCAAAAAACTTGAGAGCGGTTGTTCGTTTCTCCACAAGAAGAACACCAATGCCACTAGATACGCATACAATGACTGGGTGATTCATTAATTGGAGGTGCTCCAGTAAGAGTTCCACCTGCAGAAGCTATTGAAGAGTTCATAGCTCAACTTCTTTGCTGTTGCAGTTTGAAGATGATGTTGTAGGAAGGGCGGATGTGAAACCTCAGGGAAATGGGGGGAGGAAGCAGGGGGATGGTGAGGATCTGCAGTATCGGAGATAGTGTTAAGCGAGCCCCTGTCAAGCTCCAACCTCCCGACTCTCAACATGCCGGCCAGGGATATAACCTTCCTTTCAGGTATTTACGTATTAGCATGTCAAATCATAAATGGCTACGGACCTTCTTTTATATTGACAAATTCTCCAAATATGAAGGTACTGCTCAACCTTTACAATGGGTCCCTCGGCGCTCGCACAGCTCCTTCGGCGGCTCAGAACACTTATAACATGTTAGATTTGACACACAGAGGTCAAAGAATCACAGTGAAATTTGAATTTTTTTAAAGAAACAGAATCTAACAGTAAGGATAAATCTGAGAGTTCATCAATAGCTTTGTCTACATGCTTTTACTCCCCAATTGGTCAAAGCGGCCATATTAACTCCGCTCAAACTCCAAACCTCAAACTTCAAACGGTTAGGGCCACACTTTAAGGCCCAGCGTTCCTTAACCTTTCCTCCTTTGGCGTTTGCGACTCGCGACTCGCGACCAACATATGTTAGCCATTCTGACCAGCTTCTAGTGGGATCTAGAATTTTAGCTACTCTCCTTTTGGCAGTTCATAGGTTCTTCTGGCCAGATTGGAACTAGCTTCTCATTTTTTGGACTGAAATATACTCTGCAGTACTAAGGCCGGCTCATGTTGAATTCGATTACCGGCATCCAAATGTGTTAACATACCTATAACTACCGGCTCTAGACCCCCTAGTTTTCGTATATTCAATATTATATCGACTGTGAATGGTGGGATGGCGACGCTAAGGCGGCTCTTCTGGGGTGAAGGCGGCCAAAGTCACAGAGGCGGTGTGGTGACCAAGTGCAGGTGCTTCAGGCGGGGCCAAGCAAGTCACAAAGGCGGTGTGGCTTTCGAGGTGCAGATATCAGAATGTGGTGAAGACTGGATGTTTTATCGGTCGAAGGAGCACACTCCTTGGCAACGCCCTTGTAATTCGTATATAATTTCATGATCAAGCCGACGTAGGCAGTTTCCTGGTTTGACAACAGATGACTTGATATTTGCCGCGTGTCTTCTATTCATATTCCAATCAGTTGTGTCATAATTTGGGCAAGAGTAAAGCTGAGTTATTTGGTGTTCGAGACAGGGTCATATTGAAATGGTCGATTAATCAAAGGCCGGCATGAAGAAATGCTAGGACGAAGCACATTAGAGAGACCCTCAGGCTTAAAGCCTTTGTGGCAGTCCTCTTTGTAGCATGAGCCTAGTACCATATAAATGTTCTTCTAGTTAATCCTATCTTTCCGTTCCAAAGAGAGGGAGATAATTTATGAAGGAGCATCACAATTTTCTGAATAATTTCAACGTAGTCCGGTAGTACATTACGAGTTGCATTTAGGGTTTATAGCAATATTAATATGAGGAAATGCAATAGGTACTTTGTAATTTGCAGTGCATAGTGATAACCTTAATATGGGTCTGTTGAAACGATTGGGGAGTGAATTAAAGATCAAGTACGGTACGCCGGTAAAGCAATCCCAAGCAAAATTATATGTTGAAGCTAAACTTACCCCAAAGGGTCGAAGTTCTACTTTGTTAGTTTCTTTGAGCGATAGCATAAGATCCTGGATCCATTTGTGCATCAAAGATCGACTCATGATGTGACTGGTATAAAGCAATGCATTAATTCGTATCTTCAATATGGGTAACTTGAAGAACTGAGTCGCTTTTATGCAGGTGGAGGTGCTTTGTTCTTGATCCATGTTTGGTCTCTCTAGCGGGTGTGCTGTCAGTCTTTCCAATTTTAGGCTTTTGTAATGCTGCAATTCTAATTGTCATACCCATATTAATTTTGGAGGGCAGTTGCATCTTGTTGCAGCTTCGTAGTAGTTGGCTGCGGTGAAGCTTCTGATCTTGGCGGTACAATGCTTGTACACTTCATGTTCAATTCATCATTGTATGAGAATTTGACAGATTCGTAGATCCTTCCAGTGTTATTTGATAGCCTCCATCGACCTAGGTGGAAATTCCTGGTGCTGCAAACCGCACTGAAGAGATTTGGAGGTGACCTCGAATGTTGCGTGAATAGTACTTTCCTAACACAAGTGCAACTCAAGAAGGAAATAGAGCCAAGAATCAAGTAATTTTCTGTCCAATTGGATCTGGAGATCTGGAGTCGAGTTCGGGATGTGGTCCTGCCTTTTGTTTGCCCACTTTCCAAGCCCGCCTTATCGATACCGCCTTGTAAGGTATCGAGGCCGGACCTTTGTATCAACTCAAGCGAAGTGGAGCAGGGCCAAGAGCGACGTCCATGGCCAATAAGATCTAATGCTGGGTGTAGAACTGCCTTTTGACTGCCCACTTTTCCGAACCCGCCTTTTGACGATGAACTTTTGCTTGGACTCAAAGGGGGTTCTATATAAAGGTCAAGTCAAGCCATGAATGAATCTGTCGATGTTGAAAGATTGACGCCAATTACCATGCCAAATCCCAATAAGTCCTACAGAGAACGCGACGTTCCATGGAGCAAGACATTTGTCAACTTCGATGCCGCATTGCAAAGAGCCAAAGAGACGTTGCAATCCTACGAATATAAAAGGCTCTCACTTAAGTTAGGCTGTTTTACGTGTTCGTCTGGAATGCACACTTCCAATACCTATAAAGATGGACGTCCACAGCTTGATATACCAATGAAGTGCCTGAACGGAAAAATCAAGAGGACCACAGTTTCAACCTCAAGGTGGATTGTCTATTTATACGGATCCGCCGAGGAAGTTGATAAGGTTGATAGAGGGTTTGACTGCACACACTTGTGTCAAGTTAGGGCATGCCTTAACCCAGACCATATCACGGTCGAGCCTAACGAGATTAACACCATGAGAGTCGTCTGTGGGCGTGGCATAAGAAAGTTCTATGAGTCGTTGGCTGACTGTTCCGAAGAGAGCTTCGCTAAAAGGCATCATGATATGAGATGCAGACAACTACACCCAGGTCTGCCTTGCCTGTTTATCCACGATAGAGAGTTTATGGAGCTTATGCTTTCTAAATTCTCAGATTTCAAGGTGAATGTAGAGCTCCATCGTAAGTGGCCATCCACATCTGACTTCAACAAGGCGGTTTTTGATGAGAGGGCAGGCTTGCTTGACAAGGAACTTATGGATTCATGTTTTAACAGATAATATACAGTTGATTATGCAAAACACTTATTCGATTGTAGATCAACTAAGCGAAAGACGCATATGCTCAATTGTGCAGGGTTCGCAATCCCCCGGTCCTTATGAGAGCAGCGGTAAACGACTTTGAAAGCGATTACGTGGAGGTTGACGTTAAAGATCACATTAATAAGACAGATGTTGAAGAGGAAGTTGAAAAGGTTGCTCCCCAGAAGAACGCAAAAGGCAGATATTAAGGAGCTCTGCATAGTGACGACGAAGTGGTCCCGTTGTAGTGACAAGTTTCTCTCTTCGAGGAAGGTCTAATTGCAAACATCACCGATCGAGGATGCTGTATTCGAGGGAGAAGAAGCTGTAGGGGGTTCTCCAAAGGCTTCATTTAGTAGTAACGGGTAGGCGTCAGTAAGGGGAGGGGGAGCAAGAGAAAGACCAGAGCTTCGTCGGGTCAGCGGGTCAGCGGATCAGCATCAAAGAACTCAAGGTCAAGAGTAGGACTAGAACCTCATACCGTAGCTTAACCAACAACAATGGACCAAATAATGAAGGAATAAGAGACGGGATATGTGGGTTTTTGGCTTCTCTAACTGGAAAGTGAACAAACATTTAGATCCAAAGAGCACGGTGAGTTTCGAGAATTCACGTTCATCTGGCTCAGTCCGACAATTTCAGCCAATTTCAAGATATTCATCAGATTGTTCAAATGAGAAGGATTCAATGTACCCGTTGATAATATCATGGACCTTATCCACTTCCTCACTGTGTGCTAATTTTGGGCATGCAGGCCGAAAATAGTTCCATGTCATCTTCTTTGTTCCTCAACAATTCATCAATCTGTCAAGAGAAGGAATCTCTGATGGTTTTTAAGTCTTCTTTGAGATGCTGAGATGTAGGAGGCTCATTGTTGGTGCAAAATACCTAGGAAAAGGACGGGGACTTGGTGCGAAAGTTGGTCAATTTAAAACCACCCTGAGTCACCAAGGCGGTGACGTTGTCGCATGCTACGATCAATAAGGGGAAAAAAGGCAAACTTGAAACATCAATTCAATCTTTTGTGGAAAAAGTGCTGTCTAAGGTAATGATCATCAGGATATCCAAATAATCTAATCAAGTAGTTCTGAATATCTTCAGGGAACTCAAGAAGAGTCTCCTCGACACCGCCTGTGATCTTAGCAGGATTAATAAGTGCAAATTCCTCTTCAGGACGTGTACCCTTCTGCTTCAAAAGTTCAAGAATGAATGGTTGAAACAGTACGGTAAACCCTGGAACTTAGCCTTCTGCAAGCAACTGGTAGTGACGACTAGCTGTTGCTTCTTTGAATGTTTAACATATGGATCACGTAAATGGCTTTCAATTAAGGCTCTGGCATCTCTTATTCTCTTGAATTCTTGACCGTCAGGACCTGGTTTTATGTGAAAACATGTTATCGGAGGTGATGAAGACACCACCTTCACAATCCATTTGTTGAAGATGAGATTGGTCAGAAGTTTGAAGTTCTTCTCACTTGAAAACTCAGGGTTGTTGGTGCCTCCTAATAGTAATGCCTTCAAAATGGTAGTTTCCAAAAGTCCAGTATCTTTAAAGTACTCATAAATTCTGATGGTCCACTGGCGTGATAACTCATCCTCCTGGGTCAATAGCTTTTCTAAAGCAGCCTTCTTTCGAATCAGCTCCTCTCTTGGTGCGTAATTGAAGAAATCATCAAACGAGCCAGTGGCGGCAAACTGGTGATTCATAACAAACTGCGAGTCGACTTCAAAGAAATAAAGGGGGAATGTTGAAGTCATGAAGTTCGGGAAGCTTGATCTGTTATATAACCTTGGGCTGTAACACTAACAGGCAGCTGTTTCCCCCCACGCTGTGCACTGGAATTTCGGTTCGTAAAGTTGCAAAGGTTTCGGGAAGGGGAAAGGGGTGGGAATGACGTGATATGTTCAGGCTTTACTACTATTGGCTTACCCCCCCACAACCCAACAACCAAACCGCCTCACGGGGCTTGCTTGGCCGCCTTGCATTTCATGGAAATTGGCATTTAGCTCAATGTTCCGAATAAAGGGCAGAGACTGTCACCAAAACCTTTTTAGTTATACGTGCAAGACTTACAGGCTACAACGAATGTCATCTATGCGACTGGCGATTAGACAGAGTTGTAGCTTGGAAACAAGGATACGGTCACGTGATTTTGCCACAAAAGAGCTTATACTTCGAATTGTCATTTCCAGAGGCTTGCAGACATTTTTGAAACACAATATACGTACCACTATTTGAATCTAACAGGTGTAAAGGCCAAAAAATTGTACAGAAAAGGGGCGTTTGGTATAAACAGAGATCTTTAATGGTACGTAGCTGTACGGGCAATTGTGCATGGGGTTCGCACTTCCTTCGCCCTTGTGAGAACAGCGATAAGGGCAGAAGAGTACTTAGTTTAACATTTTCTGCGTTGTAACTGGGGCATTTGCTTTGTCCAGATGTTGCTTATGGATAAGATCTTTTGTTCAGGGTTTATTAGAAGCAGAATCGGAGAGGAGACTAGGGGACCTTATCCGTGAACATGAGCTGATTACAACATGGGGGCAGGTCCGGGGCTAGCACAGAATTTAGAAACCACAAGGACTTATTTCCCAAGGCAAACGACAAATGAATAGTGGAATGGAATTAACGAACCACCCGCTGGCGTGCTCTTCCCCAGTTGTCAGACGGGCAGAGATGCAAATTCCGGGGTCAGGCGCGGCAAGTAAAGGCGGAAATTTCGTGAGAACAAGACAACTACACTGCTGGTGCTCCCTTAACAACATCAAATTTGGGCAATGTTCAATGCAAAGCCATACCTATCACACCTCTCATTAAGAAGAGCATTCACAACAATATCCCCACTTACACCCAGACCGACGTCATTCCGCACAATCGTACAATGTACAGCAATTGCCGTCGGGACTGTGGGGTTCTACGTCTCGTACAATGTATACCAAGGGAAGTCGTGCTTTCTTCCATATTGGGTCTCTAAGTCCAAGTCAACGCCCACTGAGAGAGACGTGGATTTCAAATATGTGAAGATGGTGGCGGAGGAACAGATCTTGGAGAGACTCTCCTTGAATCAGCAGATAAAGCAGGAGTTTAGACTGCCAATCAAGACAAGACTACACGACGACTTCAAAGTGTGGACAGAAGAAAAAAATGTAAGCGTCAAAGGAATTGAGGTGAAGCCTGGGTTTAAATGGAAGTACGTGAAGAAACCCGTCAATGTGAAGCCGGATTTTGAGGTGCTCATGGAGAATCTGGGTGGCGAGGAGAGGTTTGAGATCCCAGTTCTGAACCAGAATAAAACCAAAGATGAGGACGTATGGTTCCTTGGCACTGTTACAATTGAAGGCCAGAACAAGCAAGTTGCAGATGTCGTGTTCAAGGGCATTTTTGATTCAGAACACGTAAAGCATGCACGCATTAAGCACGCTCACCTGATCAGAGTGGTGGATGGGAAGAAGGTACGTGAGCGACTTTGGGATAATTAAGAGATTTCATAAATACATGTACAAAGTTTGAATTGAATTAGTTTCATCAAGTCATGGAGGCTCAGTAGTCATCATCATCGAAGTCTGCCCAGTCAACCTTTCTACCATTAGCAATATCTTCAAGAATCTTCTTCTCAGCAGAGAAAAGAGCTTCTGTATTCTGTGGCTTCTCCACCACTTTCTCATGTTTATTCTTGCTGGGTGACTTTGGTTTCTGTGTGTAGTCCACCTTGGTGCCAGGCTTTCCTGAATCCCATTCTGTGGTTTCACGTGACTTCTTCTCTCTATGCTTTTGTCTTTCTAGTTCTCGTTGCTTTCTAATGTCATCATTGTTCTTCTTTGGCTTGGTCTTTGAATGTTCATTGAGGGAGATACCCAGTCGTGACGCAAAGTCCTGAGCGGCCTTGGTTGGCTCAATCTTCTCGTCATCTTCGTCTTCCCATTGGTCGTCTTTTGGAACGTGACGTGGCTTCTTCTTCTTAGTAGGTGATTTATGTTTGTGATCAGAGAGAAGTCCAAGTCTTGGTGCAAGCTCATTTGGCTGAGAACCATTCCGAGTCTCAGGTTCCTTAGCTTCAAGTGTCTTAGCTTCAAGTGCCTTAGCCTCAGCCTTCGCAGCAGCCTTAGCTTCTGCAGCTTTAGCCTCAGCCTTAGCATTAGCAATATCTTCGGCTTTCTTCTCTTCAGCAGCCTTCCTCTTTGCAAGCAGTTTTTGTCTTAGCTCAGCCAGACGTGCCTCATCGGAAGTGACAGCTTCCCCCTTATCGTCCTCATCATCAGCCCATTTTGAGACAAGCGCTTGTCCCTTGGCCACAGTTACGGGCTTCTTAAACGAGTCCTGCTCCTCTGCTTTCTTGATGAGGTCAGGCTCATCAGCCCACTTGGAAGCCAAAGCCATTGTGGATGTTGTTTTATAGATGGACGTTGCTCTGAGTTGAAAGGGTTCGCCCAGATAATTTCCGTCTTGGACAAGATCAGAGGTGTCTGGGTGTTCAGGGGGAGATCTGGGGGACCCTGGCAAGAAGGAACTCTGATGTGATTTACTGGTGAAAGGTCAGGAGCAGTGATTCATAATCATTTCTAGTTTTCTGTATTGAATAACTGATCAACATGTGATTGGTGCTTACAAAGGGGAAGGGCGACCGCTGTGCGCCTTAGAACGCAAACACAACTCTCTAACAACTGGCCGTTGGCTAATGGACCGTAAGATACTAATCACCACAAGCATTAATCAGTATAAACCAAGCATTAATCAGTATAAACCATATCAAGTTAAGAATTAAGAATTAAGAATTGTCAAAAATACAAATTACGAATGGCCAATGAATAGAAATTCCAAGGATCAACCTCGGACCCCCTTACTGAACCCCCACAGCACTCCAACAGCATCATGAGTCAGAACGAACTACAACCTTACCGGATAAGAAGAGGCCCAAAGCTAATAACCTCTGTATATAACCTAGTATATCACAAGTGTAGCTGCTGTTTGATCTCTTATTAGGTATTAGGCTTTGACCCTTGGGCACACCGCGTAATTCGGATCAAGCTACCGGCTCTGATTCTAACTAGGACCATTAATATTGCAACAAGGATCAAATAGTAAATCGACATGTAAATATCTGAGAAACAGACCTTCTGTGATGGTTAACAACTGGCATTTCATGGATGTAACATATGAGCTGGGAGCAACCTGAGTACTGCAAAAGCCCCTGGGCAACCGCATCACGTGATAGAAACAGTCCCCAAAGAGCAATTGATAACAAATAGAAGTCAATATCTCTTCTCTAGGGCAATTACATATCCTCTTTCGTATGAATCCCCAGGTTTGGAGTGGGGTCGACTCTATATGCCAAGATCAGAGATCTGAAAATGCTGGGAGATGTCTTGAATCGACTAATGATCTACTGATTCTTAGTCTCTTTGGAGTCAAAGTCGGATTCCAGATCGAGATCAAGGAACTGAGAATGACGACGGTTTCCGGTCCAGGATAGAGCAGAGTGCCATAACATAGTGATCATACCACGCACTAATAGACCGGACCCCTGCATCCCCAAATATCACTAACACCACCAACACCGGAACCAAAGTTTGCCCTAACGGAGATGAGCTCCTGATAGGAGGGGCTGTGGAGAAGCAGCGCGAAACGTTAGCGGGATCTGAGCTCCGTAACCGGGATGATTCTGCCAGAGTGACCTAGGATTGAGAATAGCTATTGATATTCACAAGTTTAGGTCCACAGATGATAAAAGCAAACATTAAAGCCCTTTAAAACAGCCCAAACTTCCCATTCCCTGGCCCCTTTCCCCGAAACCTCTGTTGTCCGGATGTGCCCATGCCGACGTCCAACCTGACTCACCAAAAATTTTTCATGGATCGGACGTATAAAAAAGACGCACGTTCGCTGGCCTTTTCTCCATTCTCCACACCCCATTTCCCAACCCAGCTTCAATTGAACAACAATGTCCTTCAGAAACGCTTCCCTTCGTCTTGCCCGCGTTGCCGGTGCTAGAGCCGCTGCTTCTGCTACCCAGAAGAGAGCCCTCTCCGCTATTGCTACTGCTCGTCCAGCTCTTAAGCAGACCACCAAGGTTGCCGGTGTCAGAGGTGTCAAGACCATCAAGTTCAACGGTACCGAGGAGGAGATCGTCTACGAGAGAGCCGACTGGCCAAGAGAGAAGTTGCTTGACTACTTCAAGAACGAGACCATGGCTTTGATTGGTTACGGTTCCCAGGGTTACGGTCAGGGTCTTAACATGAGAGACAACGGTCTTAACGTCATCATTGGTGTTAGAAAGGACGGTGCTTCCTGGAAGGCCGCCATTGAGGACGGTTGGGTCCCAGGTGAGACTTTGTTCGAGGTTGAGGAGGCCATCAAGAGAGGTTCTTACGTCATGAACTTGCTCTCTGACGCTGCTCAGTCCGAGACCTGGGCTTCCATCAAGCCATTGATCACTGAGGGTAAGACTTTGTACTTCTCCCACGGTTTCTCCCCAGTCTTCAAGGACTTGACCCACGTTGAGCCACCATCCAACGTTGATGTTATCCTCGTTGCTCCAAAGGGTTCCGGTAGAACCGTCAGATCCTTGTTCAAGGAGGGTCGTGGTATCAACTCCTCTTACGCCGTCTGGAACGACGTCTCTGGTAAGGCTCACGAGAAGGCTCAGGCTCTTGCTGTTGCTGTTGGTTCTGGTTACGTTTACCAGACCACCTTCGAGAAGGAGGTCAACTCTGACTTGTATGGTGAGAGAGGTTGTTTGATGGGTGGTATCCACGGTATGTTCTTGGCCCAGTACGAGGTCTTGAGAGAGAACGGCCACTCCCCATCTGAGGCTTTCAACGAGACTGTTGAGGAGGCTACTCAGTCCCTTTACCCATTGGTTGGTAAGTACGGTATGGACTACATGTACGATGCTTGTTCCACCACTGCCAGAAGAGGTGCTCTCGACTGGTACCCAATCTTCAAGGATGCTTTGAAGCCAGTCTTCCAGGACTTGTACGAGTCTGTTAAGAACGGTTCCGAGACCAAGCGTTCTTTGGAGTTCAACTCTGCCCCAGACTACAGACAGAAGCTCGAGTCTGAGTTGGAGACCATCAGAAACATGGAGATCTGGAGAGTCGGTAAGGAGGTTAGAAAGCTCAGACCAGAGAACAACTAAGTCTGATTTTCTTCCTTGTTTATTTCCTTTCACTTTCGGTTATATCATAATGGTCATTGAATGACTTACGGTTTTTTTTAGATAGCTGGGTTTATTTTTGTACTACCAGTTTATTTATTGGGGTTATCACTTTTTGGTTTTGAAAAACTTTTTGCATGAATATTGTTTAATGAAGAGACAAGTTCAGATCAGAATACAAACGATATATGTTTGTGATCTTTAACCTTTGGCGATGCCTATGTAGTGTGCTTGTGAAGTTGTGACTGCGCGGTTTTCGCGAACTCAGGAACGATGGTGTTCGGGTTTGAATGTGGCTCTTACCATTTCCGCGAACTCGTTCGATGGACCACGAGGACTAGTGAAAAATTTTGACGCCAACAAGCACTATCAACACTTTAAAGATCCACATCACTGCAAACAAAATGGCTGTCGGCAAGAACAAAAGATTGTCCAAGGGAAAGAAGGGTCTTAAGAAGAGAGTGGTGGACCCATTCACCAGAAAGGAGTGGTTCGACATCAAGGCTCCATCCACCTTCGAGAACAGAAACGTTGGTAAGACCTTGGTTAACAAGTCTACCGGTTTGAAGAACGCTACCGATGCTCTTAAGGGACGTATCGTTGAGATCTCACTTGCTGACTTGCAGGGTTCTGAGGACTACTCTTTCAGAAACATCAAGTTGAGAGTTGATGAGGTCCAGGGCAAGAACTTGCTCACCAACTTCCACGGTATGAACTTCACCTCCGACAAGCTCAGATCCATGGTTAGAAAGTGGCAGACTTTGATTGAGTGCAACGTCACCGCTAAGACTTCTGATGACTACATTGTCAGAGTTTTCGCCATTGCATTCACCAAGAGACAGGCCAACCAGATCAAGAAGACCACCTACGCTCAGTCCTCCCACATCAGAGCCATCAGAAAGCAGATGTCCGAGATCATGACCAGAGAGGTTGCCAACTCCACCTTGGCCCAGCTTACCTCTAAGTTGATCCCAGAGGTCATTGGCCGCGAGATTGAGAAGTCTACAAAGAACATCTTCCCATTGCAGAACGTCCACATCAGAAAGGTCAAGTTGCTCAAGCAGCCAAAGTTCGACCTTGGTTCCTTGTTGGCCCTCCACGGTGAGGCTGTTGCTGAAGAGAAGGGTAAGAAGGTCGCTTCTGGTTACAAGGACGAGATCTTGGAGACTGTCTAAGTCTGGTAACGACAACTTTTGTGTGCTCTTGGCTGTGATGATGACTTTTTCACAAGACTTGACTGCATTGGGAATGATAAATTTTGGGTTTTGATTAGTTAGTTTTTGTGCCTCTAGGGGTTAATGAACAAAAAAAAGTAACAAAGAGTGTAGTCTGTGTGGGGTTTGGAATCATAGCCCGCATTCTCATTAGCCACAATTCGGTGGCGTGTGTGTGTGGCGCGGGCGGCCCTGTATTCGCAACCGGCACGTGAACTGACTCCAATTGAAGGCGCAATTGTTCACTTTAAACATACCACGATGGACGTTCTCGGGGTATTTAAAAACTGGGTGCTGGCAGTTTTCTCTTCCCTCCCCCACTCTTGACATCCCCTAACTCAATTACAATGTCCATTCCAAAGCCAGCTGGTAACACTCTTCGTCTTGGTTCCAAGGCCCCAAACTTCCAGGCCGACACCTCTAACGGTCCAATCGACTTCTACGAGTACACTGGTGACAGCTGGACCGTTTTCTTCTCCCACCCAGATGACTTCACCCCAGTCTGCACAACCGAGCTTGGTGCTTTCGCCAAGTTGCAGCCAGAGTTCGAGAAGAGAGGTGCTAAGTTGATTGGTCTCTCTGCTAACGACACAAACTCCCACAAGGCCTGGATCAAGGACATCAACGAGATCACTGGCTCTAACTTGACCTTCCCAATTGTTGCTGACCCAAAGAGAGAGATTGCTCTTGCTTACGACATGATTGACTTCCAGGATGCCACCAACGTTGACGACAAGGGTGTCCAGCTCACTATCCGTTCTGTCTTTATCATTGACCCAAAGAAGACCGTCAGATTGATCATCTCTTACCCAGCTTCTACTGGTAGAAACACTGCTGAGGTTCTTAGAGTTCTCGATTCTCTCCAGACTGGCGACAAGCACAGAGTTACAACTCCAATCAACTGGATCCCAGGTGATGATGTTATTGTCCACCCATCTGTCTCTAACGAGGAGGCCAAGACACTCTTCCCAAAGTTCAGAATCATCAAGCCATACCTCCGTTTGACTCCACTCGAGTTGTAAATAGTGTAATTAAAGTGTACGGGAAATTTTAAAAAATCATCCGGAATTGTAGAAATACATGAGCGCGCGCAACTCCGTGGAGGCACATAATCTGTTTAACAACACGAGGCAGAACCCAACAACTGTATATCGTACGGCCGCCTTTCAATCGTTCAAACATACTATGTTTCTATCTCACAGATTGCCGAGACCCATGGCGTGCTCTGTGGCCGTTCTGGAGGCGCTAATAGCTAGAATGGCACAGCCAGGGTTGCAAAAAGCGGGCGTCTTGTCAAAAGCTGCATCAAGGCATCTAGACTTGCATTTACAGGTATGTAGTTAGAAAAAAATCTGGGGGATAACTTAGACTTCCTATTGGAATTGGACATCACTGAAACCGGCTCGCAAATGCTTCGCAAATGCAAATGCGATGGCTATATCGCCGAAATCCCGGGACTGGCATCAAGGGGTGCTCCGGTACTCCACATAACTGTGTTTTTTTCGCCGGAGATGAAGAAGCCTGATGTTGGACACATGGACACCCCACAAAGCATCTGATAACAAGCAAAATCAAACCACCATTCTGTATCTTGCCTTGAGTGGTGCAGTTCTAAGGCAGTGTTATGGACGCCTGTAGAGTGTCATGCCTTGGTGCTGTTGCGCAGAAAGAGGTAAGGAAACTCACTCCGAGTGAAGGAGGACGGCTAGAAGAATTATACGAACTCCCAAGATAACCTGAAGGGTGCGAGAGGGGTTTGTAACTGAGTTTAAATTAATTAGAGCTTGTGCTTTCAGGGCCAAGCTTCACCGGTGGCTTTTGAGTACTATGTCTACGACTCAATGACAATGGACCAGAGTACCACCAAACACCAATACGAACAAAAACAAAAAAAACAGGTAGAGCCATGTTGTTGTTTAAGGTAGAGCTTGGTGGAGAAAGGCGGATCTCTATTGAAAGCAGAGTGGTGAGAAGACGCAGGGAGATGCATGAAAAGAAGGCTTCCCGCCTTTTCCCTATTTCGGTCGTTAACAGACTCAAATCACGCAAATATCCGTTGAGGCATACTCAACAATAGCAACTCCAATTCACCCCCACAACTGTTGCGTAGACGCCTTTATAGGTCTAGCCAGGTACTAGACCTCCTCTGCTTAGCACTGGCTGCCTGGGGGGGGGGGGTAGAGCGCCCATCGCCATCTGTGCTTACAAACAAACGTACAGTTTACACAGCCCCCTTAGTTATCAAAGATCTACGGGTGGCTTTCTGTTATCTGTAGAGATGGCGTAAGATCTGACCGGAACAACGGCATAAGTCACGTCCAGAAGATCAACATGACTTTTACAGCGCGCGCGCCCCCTATAGAGCTCATGCATGAAGAGGAGTTAAGTCCCGCTGTCAAGGCGGGAAATAAGTCCATGACGTTGCACCTCTACGTAATATTACTCGCCAGGACTTTAGAATGAATAAAAACATGCCACGGCTAAGGCAAATACCAATCGACGTGAAGGGGTGTGCATTTATCCGGCGTTTGAGACTCACACAGGCAAAGTGTTCGTAACGTACCAGAAACCTCAAAACTATTCCTCGTTGAAGGATGAAGAGCTTGTTGGTCGACTAGAGTTCATATAGATCTATCAGAACACAAACTCACTCTTAATTCAAGCTGATGACGCTCCTTGCTTACTAGAATTTCTCGGCGCAGGCGCCGAAACTAGGATGTACACATAGATGCAGGCGGAGATATAGGCAACCCCGGCGCATCTTTGACAAGCTCCCAGAGGGCCTAGAAAGTCCAGAACACCTCTCCTTAGGATCCTCGCTGTAAACGAATGGTCTGGAATTAAGTGGATTTGAAAGCGGAAAACATACTGGTGGGGTTGCATGATTCACCTTTATCTTATACTATCAAAAGTCTAGAGATTACACAGGAGTCCGCTCTCCGCTGTAGCCCCCGGGCTCTATTGTCTAGTTTCATGATGATACAGCCACTCCGGGTGGCAGGGAATTTTCCCATCTCGCTAACTGTAGCCTTGGTGCAGATTTATATGCCGGGGGGACTCTTCATGCTTTGTTGTGGCCCGCATAGAAGCACATACCGGTGTCAGGAGAGCGTCGCATTATGTTTACTATCGTTAGCATCATACGAACAACACCCTACAATACGGGAGTTGTTGGAATGCTGTCTTTTCGTGCTATTTTAGGTATGTGCCGGAAGGTTGCTCAGAGCTATACACTGACCCTTTTCACTTCTTCTAGCTGGCCCTCCTGCCTTTGCTGTATAGCCATGGTCTGGGCACATAGAATAAAGGCGTTGGGAAAAGCTGCAGTGTGGTGAGAACCGAAATGAGATCCGACGCCTTCGTGCCACAAACAAAATACGGGTCTCTCAGGAGATGTGTCAACGTGAAACTTCTCGGCGGGTGGGTGTGTTTGATGCACTTTTGTCAGCCCCCAATGCGGAAAGGCCTTTATAGCCAATCAACACGCCATAGCAATGGTCTCAAATCGTTCTAAGGCAGCTCAACAAAAGCCCGATGAGCTGACTCCCTTTTTTTTGTCTGTAGTGACCCTCAAAATCATGTTGAGAACAGCCTCGTGTATACAGTTCTACCGGGCTGGCTCGTGGGGTTAAGTGCCGTTCTTCGTAATTAGTCCTATGAATAAACCTTGGAATTGTGACAACAACTGTTTTTCGTATGGTAATATGCAACTAACTGCGTTTTCGTTCTGGAAAGAAGCTCGCCTCACAGCCACTTCCATGTTTCTTCGCCGACCCAAGAAACTCATTTGTTAGATCCTGATACAGAACTAGGTATAAAGCGCCACGGTTGCCCCCCGCCACCCTCCCTCAATCACTATCATGAAACTTGGTTGAAACAAGAAGGGGAGCGTGCCCACCTCATATACACATACAATGGAGGACCTACAAGACGCTGAAAACGAAGCATTCCTACAAGACCACCACATCGGGGATCTCCTGGCTGATGACCTTCCTTACGACACCAAAATGATCAACAAAGACTCAGAAGGCAGTATGGCCCCGCAATTCATTGACGTCTATTATTCTCCTGACGCCGAGCCTTTTGATAACCATTACGCATATTCATCCTTCACACACTTCTCTCCAGAGGCATCACCAATATCAGTACATCCTTTGCTCATTTCACCTGACCTTCCAGGCCCTTTTGAAGATAGTGAGACATGTGTTTCAGAAACCCGTACCATAAGTACACCTCTGGAGGAGGCAAGTAGGAACTGGGGGCCATCAACTTCGGAATATATCCCACCAGCACTCAACTCAGACCCATTCAGCAAGTTCATAAAGTCAGAGGAAGAAAGTGACAACTACTTCCAGTATTCAGCGCCAAACAACAGGGTGTTGTTGCTCACTCCGAGCAGTGCTTCGTCTGAATGTATATTCCCATCACCTGAGTCTCGCAACATGCCACAACTGCCAACCCCGGATGATTACGTTCCAAAAGAGTCTATCCCAGCAGAGAACCTTTCCCGTCTACAGAGGTACTTGGGTCGTGTCAAGGACTTACACATTGATGACGTTGCCAAACCATTGTCACCAACAGACGAGAAGACAGACGATGAAAGGGCCAAGAAGGTTCCAAAAGCACGCAAGAAAAAGACGAAACAAAGAAAACAGGTGTTTGACAAAGTTGATGAGCCTTATGTTCCAATTATGGAGTCACTCAAGAGCAATCCGGAGCTATGGGAACGCGTTCAATCAACAAAGAAGAAAGGAATCTACAAGTGTGGACACTGTTCTGGCATCTTCTCTACGATCCTTGAGTTGGTAAGTCATATGGATGAGTTCAAGATTGTAAGACCTTATCGCTGTCCATTCACCAACTGTGCCTGGTATGCCCTAGGACTTCCTCGCAGGGCGGAGGTGAGAAGACACTGTGCTGCTCAACATTCACACAACATCCAGTTCGACGAAGGGAGTTCACCAATAGCAGGGCATCCACAAGCCTTTGATGGGTTCCAGTTCAAATGTTCTAGTGAGCTGTGTTTGAAGAAGTTTAAGCGAAAGGATGCATGTCAGAGACACGAGAAGTTGGTGCATATGAACCCTGCGTCAAGATTCAACAAGAGAGTTGAGGACTTGAGACAAAGACATCCAGATATTGATAATAAGGAATTGATTGATATGATGAAGTCAACTAGAAAGAAAGATGCTTGAAGAGTGGGGGTTCCGACTTCGGAATCAATGCAGTTATGACATGGTTATGGGATTTGGGAACGGTCACTTATAATTTAATACGGACTGATTTTGCATGATTTAATGGATACAATGATATACTACAAAGACCATGTAGATACAAAAAGATTTAAGCAACCAGGCTTTTAAATAGCGAGAAGTTTTAGAACCCAACACAGACCCTTTAAGAACCAGCTCAAGAGACTTCCTTTTTCCATTATAACTCATAGTTGGATATATTGGACCACATCCCATCTCTCTCATGAACCTTGAGATGTTGAGCCAAGTTATCTGATCTTGAGAACTTCTTATCACACAAATGACACTCATAAGGTCTTATGTGGGTGTGGATGGATCTCACGTGTCTCTTGAGATGTTCCGTTCTTCTAAAAGACTTGGAACATTCGGTACACTTGAATGGCTTCTCTTCCTCTGTGTACACTGGACGACGTGATTTGGTGTTGTCTAACGAATGGTGACGACGGGCAGTTCGGTTGATATCAATGACCAACTGTTTCAAATTCGATTCAGAGGCTCTTCTCTTTGCCAATGCCCAACGACGAGCTGCATCCTCTTCATCAACAATCCCCACAAGTTTGATTGACGCAGCAAATACCCTTTCTGCAGCCTCTCTAGCGGTTTTCGCAACGGCGATGCGTTCCTCCTCCTCACGCTTGAGTCTCTCAGCCTCAGCACGGGCATGTTCCTGCTCTGCAAGCTCTGCAGCCTGCTTTTCACGCTCAACACGCTGTTGCTCCTTAAGCAATTGTCTTTTAGCCTCCTCGTTTTGTCTTATCCAGGTAGCGACGGCATTGTTGAACTCGTCATTCATGCGCCACGCACCTTTAGCCACATTATCGTCATCTGACTCGTAGTAGTCGTCAATAGAAGAGATTGAGCCATCTTCATCAAACGAGATATCTTCATCAAACACAGAGCGGGAATCGTTGTTGTTGTTGGACAAAACGGTCTTCGGATCAACAGTGACCGTTATCGTGTGTGGGGTGTCTGGAGTTACTGGAGTGGTTACGGATTCGAAGACGGCAGAACTCTGGAGTGGCGGAGTGGACTCTAGGTGAAGACTGTTTAGCAGGGACATGTTTGCAGCTGAGAGCTCATGGAAAGCCCCAAATGGCACAGGTGGATCGTAGTCTTGTTTGTATAGATCACCAGAACGGCGCTCGGCCTCAGCACCAGCGATCTCCGCGTGAATGGCGGGGTCCAGGATAGACATGAGTAACTCTGACTGAGATGACATCCTGTAAACGAAAGGTCAGTGGTTGTTTTGGTGGGAATGCGTTCAGGATGTTGCGGGGGGATGGTGAATGTTGACGAGGGAAATCGTATCAGGTGTGTATTTAGAGATGCAGAAAGCCCCCGGGGGTCAAAAAACAGGACACAACCGGTGAATAGAGAATTTGGTGAGTGCCAGGAAGGCAACGTTGAAGGGACTGGGTAACTGGATTGAAAGGACCGGGATTGAGTAACGTCGACGGTGATGCCTATGGTGCGTGGTGAGAGGGTGAGGGGGTGGAGAGTTGATAAGCCGACCATTTGGGATCTCGGGAGGGTCGTGCGCGAACAGGGCCATTGGGGGGCAAACCCATTGGCTAAGAGATACCGGAGAACGGCAATTTGCTATTATACATTGACAGTTAAGCAGCCTCACACCTAATATCGCTCATAAACCCTCCCCGTCGTGTGGCGGCTCCTGCCTTCACGCAGAGATACGGGGTCTCACCAGACACACACCGCAGCCACGCACATGGAGCAATTTGACACAATCACTCGCAAATTCCTCATTCTTCCCACCGCTTCAGAGCAAACTAGCGAGGGCACACACGACAACGCTGGTAACGCCACACTAAGGCCCAATCCCCTGGGCCCTTCCAGCTTCCAGTGCTTCCCCCACCGGTTTCCCCCCCTTGCACACCTGATCTGTGCGGCCACTCGAAAACCTCCCCATTGTGTGGCCTGAATGTGGCGCTACCGACCGGATCTCACCAATCGGGTGAATTCCGACCGCAATTTGATTTGCGCACACCTTCCGGATCCGTGTAAATTGTGTTTTCCCTTTTCGGCGACGGCCTCGAGAACGCGAAGGATACATCGGGTAATTTTCGCGACCCGCTTAAGCCTTCGCGGGGCGATTACAGCTCGAAAGGGGCGTCACGGTGAAATTACACGAGTGGGCGGTCTTTCCTTTCTCTAATCTTGTCTTATCCACCACCGTTTGACCTTTGCGTCTCTATCCCATTCTAAACCCATAAGACCATCACACTATGTCCATCGTCAGCGGTGACCAATACTCCACCAAGTCGAGAGTGTCCAGTGTCTATCAGACCAACGGGAAGCCGTTATCAAAGGAGGCCCTCTACAAGGCCAAATTGAAATATGGTATCTATGATTCTCCATCAGTCAAGTCTGTTGGTGTCCCTAATGCCTCCAGTGCCTCAGACACTGCTGCTCTTCTTGCAAACTCGATGGATTTGAAGATTGAGCCATATAAGAGAACAGTTGCTACGGATGCTCAGACGGCTGCCCTTTTCGCAAAGAAGGATACCGCTCCAAAGCGTTGGACGAGAGATTCTCTCGGTGAAGGTGCTGCCTCTGCTGCTCTTGCCGCTAAATCCTTCACTTCTCAGTTGAAGGACACTACAATTGCTAGAGATGACGTTTCCTCCTCGAGTGCCGCTAGTGCCGTGATGCACAACAAGACTGGAAGATCCATTGGCTCTCTCGCCTCTTCAAACTTGGCTTCTCTTTATGAATTCGATGCCGTTAGAAACGGTGAGAAGAAGTCCACTTTGGATATTAGCAAGATCTCGAAGGGTGCTACTGAGAGAGCTCAGACAATGCTTCACGACAGAATGAACCCAGAGAGAAATTCTGCAAGATTCGGTCTTCCATCGCAGTCCAAGCAGGACAAGGCCGCGTTGGAATCCTTCGCTGCAGTTGGCGCTTTGGCTTCTCAGAACTACAAGCCACCTGTTGATGAGGATTTGGAGGCTAAGGCTGTTTACAAGAACTCTTTGATTGATCCAAAGGTTCTCGCTGCTGCCTCCTTGAATGCCGCCAACACCTTGAAGGGAATTGACAAGTACTTGGGCCAGAAGGATATCATGCTTAACCCAGACTTCAACAAGGCTGCCTTGGAGATTGCCCAGAGACACCACGAGAAGCGTGCTGCTCACACCGCTAAGGTTAACTTGGGTGGTGGTTTGTACATGACACAAGAGGAGCTTGATGCTATCGCCGCCAAGTTTGTCAACCCAGTTTTGGAGCAGATTGACAAGACTGCTTCTGCTCAGCGTAAGAAGGATGCCGAAGTTGCCCAGAAGAAGGCTGAGATGAAGGAGGCCCACGAGAAGTTCAAGGCTGCTCAGAAGGCCAAGAAGCTCGAGGAGCAGAGACTCAAGGTCCAGGCCCAGGTACAGAGAAAGAAGGAGCTTGAAGAGGAGAAGAAGAAGGAGAAGGAGGCAAAGATTGCACTCGAGAAGGCCAAGAAGGAGGAGTTGGAGAAGCACAAGGATATCTTGAATTCCAAGAAGAAGGAGGAGGAGAGAAAGAAGAAGGAGCTTTTGGCCTTGAAGACCGCTGAGAGTGAGCGTATTGCAAAGGAGACAAGTGCTGCCGAGGCTCTCCGTAAGTCTGAGCTCGAGGCTGCTGAGAAGGAGCGTAACGAGAAGTTGGCTCCAATTTTGGCAAACTTGAGAATGGAGCAGGACAAGTTGGATGTCTTGAACGAGGAGATGAAGGCTGTTCAGGAGATCACCAACACTCAGGCCAAGAACACCGAGAATGCCGAGGGCTTGCTTGCTGCTTCTAAGAAGGAGCTTGTCAATGCTGAAGAGACATTGAAGCAGTTGCAATTGGACATTGAGAACTCTGCCACCGAGCAGGAGAAGTTGGCCAAGGAGGGCGAATTGAAGAAGGCCGAAGCTGAGGTTGCCCAGAAGAAGGCTGAGGAATTGGCTGCTGAGGCTGCTCTCAAGCAGGCTAAGATTGACGAGGAGAAGGCTGTTGTTGAGAAGGAGAGACTTGATCTTGAAGTTGAGTTGGAGAATGAAAAAATCGCAGCCTTGGAGGAAGAGAAGAAGATTGCTGAGCTCTTGCCACCTGAGCCAGAACCAGTTGAGGAGACCAAGGAGATTGAGCCAGAGACAGCTGTTGAGACTACTGAGACTACTGAGGTGCCAGCCCGTACAACCTCTGCCACCAGCTCCCCAACCAAGAGCGCTTATCCTCGTTACAGATCCATGGTTGACGACGCCTTGAACTACGACCCACGCACAGACCCACGCAAGAACTCCGTGACACCAAAGACTGATGAGACCAAGGAGGTTGACGGAGGTGAGTTGAAACAGACATTCTCCGGCTTCTCCCAGGGTTCTGGAGATGAGAAGGAGATCAACGAGGAGTCTACAGAGGCCGAGGACAAGCACAAGAGCATCTTCAAGGAGGAGTTCTAAGTGGTTGAGTCACGTCCTGCTTTTTTTTGTACGATTAGTTTTTATTTGTTTTAACGTCTATTTTTTTTGTTGTTTCCGCTCCCCGTGTAGTATCAGCACGTGAATTGATAGCGCCCACGGATCGGAAGCTCGGACGTGGGCCGCCAGAAAGGTGCGTCTGCTCACTCTGGGATGTTTCCAAGCCAGTTTCACCAAACGAACCTTCCCTTCTACCAGCAACTCACCACCAACGCCACCACACGACATGACTTCAGAATCTACAATCAGGGTTTCCAAGCCCGTTTACATCGCCTTTAACCTCATCGGGCTTGCCATCGGTTACTGGGGCATCACCGGAATCGTCGGGCGCCCCCTTCCTGAACAGCTCCGGGATGGCGGACACTGGCAATTCCTCACAAACCTCTCACTGGCACTCACATGCGTTTCAATCACCGTAAACATTCTGGCTACAGTCTCAGGGGCTCAGGTTATCAAGAAGGTGTCACTGGCCTTCACAGCATCCGCGCTTGTCGCGGAGACGCTGGTGGCATGTATCTACTGGACTCTCAAACTCTTCTTCATGAGTCTTATCGTTCCTGAAAACATCCCAAAAGAGCGTTTTATCCCTCTGTACCTCGACCTTGCTATCCACCTGTTCCCTGTAACTTTCCTCTCAATTGACTACTACCTCTTCCGCAGAGTGAGCTTTGGCCTTCCAGTTGCCGTGGTAGCTCTTCTCGTGGGAGCACTTGCAATCACATACTGGCAGATCCTAGAGGCCCTTGTGAAACCACCTGCTCACTACCCATATCCGTTCTTGAACGTTGAGCTTGAAGAAAGGGCCAAAATCTTCTGTGCCGTTGCCTTGAGCGGCTTCCTTTTCTACAACGTTTACGAATACTTGCACAAGGTGGTCCAGCGCACACTGTTCGCCAAAGAGAAGACGCTGTAGATCAGGATGTATAACCATAAAATAGACGCAAAGATTCTTTAATCGATGGAGAGAGATTTCCCCCTTTGCCCCCCGCACCGTTGGCTCGTTTATGGGATCATCGCCACCGCGAGCGAAAAAACCAAAACAAAGACAAAGTCACCACACTCCGCAACTACAACGCTCCACTAAAAGCACATCTTCAGCAATGAACAAAGATCAGAGTCAGGAGGATCTAACACGTCCTGGACTCTACTCCATTTACGACAACTCTATCAATGAGAACGATACATCTATCTATGACGAGCTTCCGAGCAACATTGCAAAGCACTCCACTGCAGAGGTCTCTGTTCCAACCCCTCGTGTCCACCTCACCACGCGTATCTTCAGACTCACATTTGCAGTTGTGGTTCTAGGTGTGCTCGGTATTGTGTTTAACCAGGTCGGGGAGCACATTCACGATAATCACATCCTTGTTCCTGAGCTGGCGTCCAAGCCTTTATCCGTGGGCTTCTCCATCGTCCACGAGCTCTTTTCACATTCATTTGGCTTGGAACTCCCACAAACCATCGCCTACGCCTTTGAAGGTATCTTTTTGGGCTCAGTCACACCAATCGTTGATAAATTCATCACCAAACAAGTCCCATCAAAGCTTATTGCCATTGATAACTCCTCAATCGTTCGTGCCGGTGTTGCCTTCCTAGGTGTCGCCTTCGCAGTTAGAAAGATTGAATGGGCCTCATCTTTACAAGCTGCCTTTGCATGGACACTTCTAAACCCTTGTCTTTGGCTCTTACTTGATGGAACTCTGGCTGGTCTCCTCACAGGCTCCGTTATGGCAGCTGTTGCCGGATTATCCGTCGTTGTGGCGGACATTGGTCTGCCTGTAGACTGGTACACAAACAACGATTTCATCGCCACAATGCTGTGGCTTGGAAACTTCATCTTCTTTGGCGTTGTTCTATTTGGTATGATTGGAAGATATTTATTCTTTTAAAGAGCATGAACCCCACGTCACATACAACAAAACACACACACAATGATGATTTTTGAGAGCTGGATACATTTTGGCTGCTACCTAGGGAAGATAATCATGGAACGAGACTCTTAGAGTTATGTAAATTCAATACACTGTCACTACAAGAATCATTAATGTAGGATGGTCTAACTAGTTATCCAGAACATCGCGAAAATATTGGAAAATATCCAAAATAGGAAATCGAATGTTCAGGGGCCAGGGCGAAGTTTGGAACCTGGTCTTATTGGGTGTCTAGTGAATATGTGTATATAGAACCATTGAATCGTTACCCTAGGGGCCTAGTATACGCACAGCAAGAAGCATCACCTTAACCCCTCTCCTCCAGAGGTAATGGCCCTTGCGAATCTTGACGGCAAGATGGAACGTGCTCAGATAGGAGACTCATAAAGTGTCTAAAAGTCTACAGTCATACCTCAACTCGTCAATAATAACAAGGGTTCATACTCATAATAGCCTTAAACACCGAAAAAAAAGCAAACATCAAAAATTCCCCCACATGCTTCACTTATCTTCCCCCTTATCCTCCAATGACGCCTCCCTCTCCAATGAGCTCTTTCCAACAACACTACCGCCACTAACAGACTGTCTGTTGATCCTCAGTATCTGTTCGGGCGTGAGATGTCTATCACTGAGTTTGGTATTGATATCTTTGACTCCAGCCTGCTTGAGTGCATAGTCACCAGAGTCGAAGTACTTTCTCTCTTGCAACTTGTGTGAAAGCACCTCGTTACGGGATGGAAGCTTTCCGTAGAGCTTGTACAACTTGAGTTCCTGTGGTGTAAGCTTGGACTCATCAACTGGTGGGTGTGACATTGCGATTGATCTTGATTGTGTATCTGTTAATTGATGTGTGGGAAGTTGGAGGGTTTCCCCATCGTAATCTTGGTCATCCTGCCAAAAAAAATCGCGGCGGTAGGGGCAACACTAACCCCTTCTAGTAATCAAAACGTATGTACATGTCATTATTCGTTAATCAGAAAATAGAGTGTCCAGTTGATAAATCAGTCCAAATTGTGCATGGATCCTCTTGAGTGTATCTTCATTAGCCTGCATCGTCTCCAATACGTCCAACACATTAGCCAGTGCAACCTTCCACAACAACTGACCATCAGGACTGAGAGTGTTTTGAGTCATGCTCCGAATGATTTCATCTTCACTTTCTCTGTGTGGTGAGAATGGGTCCAATGACTTCTTTGCCTGGGTTTCACCTTCCATAGCCAACAACTTTTCAGTGTAACTCTGAGTCATCTCTCTCTCGCTTAGTCTTCCCAACTTGGTCTTGCTCTTGTAAAGCTTTTGCACAGATCTCAGAAGCTCAGGCGTAGCAGTGACCTGATGAACTCTTCCCATATACTGAATCACACAAGGTAATGGATAGAAATCCAAATTGATGATGAAGGCCCTAACAATAGTGGCGTAATCATCTGGCGATGGCACAACACGATCTTGGATCATCTTGAGGAAGACAACACGGTAGTCTGGGAATAACTTGTGGTTGGCAAGCCTGTAGTTCTGATCTTGACGTTTTGCTGTAGCAAGATCCTTAAGACAACGCCAGATGGTTGAGTAAAGACGAGAATAATCGTCATCATCGGATGGCTCTTGCTTATGGATATCGTTGATAACAATATCGTGAACACACTGAATGATATCTGGGAACTTTCCACTTCTTTGGAGGGTGGAGAGGAGTTGAGTCAACAAGGCTGGATTATACATGCCATATCTTTCTTTAAATCTGAACATGAGTTTGTAGATCCTGTCAATGCTGCGATGTCTTCCGTAATATTTCACAAATGGGATATAGTGATAAGCATTAACTGCTGGAATAACAAGCTCTTCAACCACATCTGGATTCTCAAGTGCAAGAGCGTGTGAACGTTCCAAATGTTGAAGGACTTTCAGAGCATCGTCAATACGATCTCTTGAGAGGAGAGCAGAGAGTAAGCTGTAGAACTGTCTCTGTGTAAGCCTTCCCTCTTGACGAACAATCTCACTCATATCACTGGATATCTTTGTGAAGTTTCCCTGCTTCGCCAAATCCAAGAAGAATTCATTGATGATATCTGCTTGTTCCGATTGAACTGGGGTAACAGCTCTGAAGTTCTCCATGATGGCGAACAACTTCTCAGCATCATCTTCATTTTCAAGACCCTCTAAAAGTGGACGAACCTTGGAAGCAAAGACGAGTTTAAACTCCAGTAGCTTCAATGCAAGATCTTCGACAACAACACCTGGTTGAGCCAAGAAGAAAGTGGCAAGACCTGGTGCTTCATTAATAACAGCCTCTGTCTTGATATAACTTGACAATAATTCCAAATACTCTTCCTTAGTAGGCTGGTCCTCTCTGTTAAGATATTCCAAAACAGACTCTTCTGATGCACCGAGTCCTGGTTCGTCTCTTTCACCTTCAAGGAATCCCCTTGCCTCGACAAACTTCTTGAACTCTTCAACCCAATGACGAGCATTGGCATAATTCTTCGAGTCGAGATAGTTGTTGATAAAAGCCAAATAGATTCTTGTATCCAAGTACTCTCCATACTTGCTTCGAATAGTGGCAACCGTCTCTTCGGCCTTGTCAAATCTTAACTGATCAATGTAGTTCGTAACAAGGAGCTCATACCACCATCTCTGGTCAACCTTTTCAGCTTTCTTCAACAAGAGTCTTTCAGCTTCACGGTAGTCTTCATATTCCATTAAAGCTCCAATGTAGAGCGATTCGTTAATCATATCAAATTCAACTTTCTTGGTGGCGTAAATCATGCTTCCAGAGAGGTATCTCGCACGAAGCTTCAAAGCCTCATCTTCAATGTACTGTGACAGTTCAAACACATGAGCAAGAAGCTCGACAGAGACAATTGGATCACCTGGAACCTTCTTTAAACTCTCCAAAACCTTCAAAAACACTTCAAATCTTCTATATCTCGGGTTTGTCACGTTCCATTCAGACAAGGCATCTTGCTTTAACTCATACTCCATACCTCTTTCCAAATCCTTATCTTTAACTTTTGATTCATCCATTCCTTCTTCTAATTCATCAAAATTTGGATAATGACGAAGCTCAAGTTCAGCTTCCTTCAATAAAAACTCCGTGAGTGATCGTGTTTTATCACGGTCAGTCTCCAGTGTTTTCATAAGTGCCTTTTGCTTCTTGTATCTCTTATCCGTCCTTGTTCCAGGACGTGACAGGTTCAAATGGTCCATAAGAACTAAATCAGGGGATGCTTCAACCTCGATAGAGTCCGCTTTTGTCAATAGTTCAGCGGCATCGTCAATATCCTTGATGAGTGTGCGGTCTGGCGAGGGCTGAGCAAGGCGCTGGCCCAACGTACGAGTCGGCCGTGTTCGTACCCCTCGTGTTAATATAAGAGGAATACGGGAATTCCTCAAACAGAATCGTAACATCCGCCTTGTTGTTGCTGCTCTTGTTGGTGTGGATGAAGTTTACGCCAAATTTTTTTCTCATCGCGTACAAAACGGTCGATTAAAATATACAGATCTAAAGGCCCTTAAGAAGACGGGAAACCTCAGAAACACCACCGCCAACTTCCTCAAGCTTCTCCTTAACCTTCTCTACAACATCCTCAGCTGGGATCACCTCACCATCGTCATCTGCAAACTCAGGACCAAGTCTCTTGACTCTAACTTTACCCTCAGCAAACTCCTCCTTACCCAAGATAACAGCGACAGAGGCACCAGACTTCTCAGCAGCATCGAACTGCTTACGTGGGTTAACCTTAGCCTTGTAGACGTACTCAGCTTCAATACCAGCACTCCAGAGCTGTTTCGTCACTCTCATACGCTCTGGGAGGAATCCCTTCCAGTCTGGACCACCACCGAATGCCATGACAAACACCTGTGTTGCACTTGGCTTGATGTTTGACTGTTCCTTCTGGGCCTCACGAGCCTTGATCAAGGAGAAGAGACGTTCCACACCGAAGGAAATACCGACACATGGAATGGAAACGGACTTCTTACCAGTAGCACTGGCAAACATGTTAACGAGGTTATCGTAACGACCACCAGCGGCGATAGAACCAACACCAACGTATTCAGAAGCATCTTCCTCATCAGACTTCTTCTTTTTCTTGAGCTCCTCAGCGTTGGATGGTGGAGCAGAGGCAGCGGTGACACACTCGTAGATAAGACCAGTGTAGTAGTCCAAACCTCTCGCAAGAGACAAATCAAAGGAAATGTACTTGGAAATGTCGAAAGCTTCAGCGTAATTGAGCAAGATCTCCATATCTTCAAGACCCTTAGCGGCGTCGGCATCAGCAACCAATTCCTCCTTGCTCTTGAGCACCTCAATGATCTCAGAAAGGGAGCCAGAGAGTTTGACGTACTCACCAATCTTGTCAGCAGTCTCCTCAGACTGGCCCTTCTCCACAGTCATCTCCTTCTTCACAACCTCCCATGGAGACTTGTCCAACTTGTCAACTGCGGAGGAAATCTTTCTAACATCCTCATCGGCAACACCACTCACACGGAAGATACCATCAAGGATCTTTCTGTGGTTAAGCTTAATCTTGAAATCGTTGATTCCCAATCCTGTAAGACCTTCAACGACAATGGCAAGCATCTCTGCATCTGGAACCATTGGGTCATACACACCAGCAACGTCGAAATCACACTGGTAGAATTCTCTCATACGACCTTTCGTCATAGCTGGCTGATCACGTCTGTACACCTTGGCAATGTGGTATCTCTTAATGTTCTGAATGTTGTTCATGGCGACGTAACGAGCAAATGGAACAGTAAGATCGTATCTCAATGAGCACAACTCACCACCCTGATCCTCAAGGTTGTAAATGAGCTTGGAATCCTCACCATACTTACCGGCAAGAATTTCTCTAAGCTCAAAAACTGGAGTGTCAATGGTAACACCACCATGTCTCTTGAAAAGAGAGGAAAGGGAAGAGAAAATAGCCTCACGGATGACCATGTCCTTGTCAGCCCAGTCCTTGGTACCTTTTGGAACCTTGAGCTGGAACTGCTTCTCTTTCTTGCCCTTAGGCTTAGCCTGGGTCTTCTCTGGTTGTGCTGGTGGAAGTGTGGACATTCTGGATAATTGCAGGACGCTCGTGAAGTTTGACAAGCGGAGTTTCCTGCTGATGAACATGCACAGTAAAGATTTCTTTCGGTTGATATGAGTCGACTAGTGGACGATTTTTTTCTCTGTTCGCGGTAGGCTACGGGTGTTTGCAAGCACACATGATTCTTAGTATTTCTGTACTTGAGGCTCAAAGAAGTAATCGTAGTGCTTATATATGTAGTTTGCCACTATATGTCCTGCTTTCTTCTTGTTTGATGCGATCGCCCTTGCGATAGGCATGTTGTTCACGAAACACACAACTTGAACATCGGCACTTGAGAGTTTGCTCGTCTTGTACTCTGCAGGTTCAATTCTATTCTCTTTAAGCTGTTCGTTGAGTAATTGCTTGGAACTTGTGTCAATTTCTGCTTCACTCTGTGGACTCGGTACAAGAAAGATGGATCCGTGTTGCTCTTCAAGCTGGCGCTGATAGTGCCCATTGACGAGTGGTTGATTTGTTGGAGGTTGAGGCTTCTGATAACGATTAGGTTGATATCCATAAGGCTGCATTGGCATACGTTGAGTCAGCGGTTGTGGGTGTGGATCGGGTTGAACAACAGGACGTTCTGGTAAAGATTCTTGTACAATGGCAACCGTTCTGTCCAGTTGAGTTTTGTTGTATAACACCGCGGCTGCTGCCCTGCCCTCTGCTTCAGTCTGTGAACCTCCTGAACCCACACCGATGAGTAAGGTATCAACATATGCGTGAACAATGAACGTCTTACTCTTAGGATGTGATGATGTGAAAACAAGTTCATAACGAACATCTCTGATATGCTGAGAAAGGTCGTTTTTGGCACTGACACTAGCACTCTCCATATCAGCTTGATTCACAATAGGCTCAATAAGGGCACTGATCCAATTTCTCAACTTCTTTTTGTCACTCTTAAGTACATTTGATAGTGAGTAAGCTCCAATGTATGCGTAGAAAACATCCTCCATTTTGATTCCTTGAACCTCTTCATCGTCTTCATCCAATAATTCATATGCTCGACACCACTCACGTGCCACCACCCTTGAACCAAGATACACATTAAGATCTTTCAATGTATTCTGTTCAGGGAATCTCAAATACAACAACTCATCAGCCTCAGCCATGAATCGTGTTCTGCCTGTCCTTACGAGCCCTTTGTTATTCTTCTCCCAAATCAGCTTCCCAAGCTCTTCATCACGGATGGGTACAATTGGAGGAAGATAATACTTTAACTCTTTTCTGAATCTCTCAATGTACTTATTCACCCCTAGTACAAACTTCCCCTGCTTATACTTGTCAATAGCATCAATCAGGGGGAGGTCACCCATTTCGTGTGCTTGCTTCATCTGTAACGCCAGCGTCACATATGGATCATTCAGAGCGGCAACAAGCTCATCATCAATACACGTCTCTTTGAAGTTCTCCACAACAAACTGTGATGGATACTGCTTGATCTTATCCACGGAATCCAGGACGTCGTGGATGGCAAATGTGAGGGTCATGACATCGTTATGTGAGATAGAATGGGCGGCTCGCCTCGTTTGTGTACGCTGAGCCGATGAAATAAGGGAATCAATAAACTCTGACGAGATGGAATCATTAGGTATGGGACTCTGTTGTGACATTGGCCTAGCGGTGCCTCAAGTGAGGTAACAGTAGAAGGACAAGCTTATTTCCCAAGTTCGCGATCTACAACACCCACACTATAATACAGAAACATTACAAAACTTACTTAAACTTCTCATTGACACATTCCTCGCCTGTCTCTTTCCACTCCTTCATAGCAACGTAGTGCCCCTCGAAACTGTTCATACCAGCAAGGATACTTGTTCCCAGCCAAACACTCTGTTTTCTCTCTACGGCAACTGGGTTGGCATAACTCTGGATGTTGTACTGTGGTAGGAATCTGGCCAAGTCCGAAAGAACACGCTGTTCAAGGTTTGGGAGAAGTGAACTTCCACCAGTGAGAACGATATGTGACAGTAGAGAGATGTACACTTCATGTGAAGCCTCGAGCTTTTTGAGGGAAGTGAGGATAAGATCTGTGAGTCCCTGTGGCATGGTGTCAAGCGGTGGCTGGTTTGGAAGTGGGTAATTAGCAGGATGGAAAAGAGGTTCAGCCAACAAAACTTGTTCTTTACCAACTTCAATTCTCTTTCCGCCTGGGAGTTCGTAATGTTTTGTTGGGACTGTGAATTCAACTTGAGAATTGGCGATAGGATATGACGAAACTCTCATGATTGAGGATTTGAAATCAGTGAACACACTTTGTGAAGCCTTAAATCTCTTGAATGAATCAGATCCAGTAAAGTAAGAGTCCACGCCGACACCAGTGGCCCTTGTCAAATATTCGTTGAGATGTGCATTGAGGTAATCGCCAGCATATTTGGAGTGGACAGCACCTTTGTATAAAATGGTACCTTCCAAGATGGGTGTAACACTTGTTGTAGCGGATCCAATATCAACAACAACACTTGTAGCTCTTCCAACACCGTATGACACTGCCAATGGTGACTTGATGATTGCGAATGCCGGGATTTCGAACTTCTCAAAAGCGAGCTCAGCAAGCTTAGTACGGTTCTTCTTGTTATTCCAAATCTCCTCTGTGATGACAAGTGGCTGTTCCTTTGGGTCAGCACCGAGCCTGTCGAAAATGTGGGCCCAGTTGGCTTCAAGGGCATCCCAGTTGTACACAACACCATCGTTGAGGATAGTGTATACCTCTTCATCAGGGTGGTCGTACAACGCGTCACCAACGATAAAAGTGTCGTTGGACTTTGTGTACAAGGAGGGCAAGACAACCTGTGGAAGTTGATCTGTGGAGAATCCCGCACGGGACTCCGAGGAACCGTTCTCAATTACGGTGGAAGTGATATCTGGGATTTCCATTGCTATTGATTTGCCGGTCTCTTTGTTGTTGGTTGTTTACTGTGGGTCCTTTGAATTTTGAAGATTTGGCTCTTCGCGAATATGGTGAACGCTTTTTGGTGTTTACACTCTCTTTCTCTTCTAACCAGCCAAACCCACAAAGTCATCGAATATGTCAGGGATTAAAGAGTATGAGATTCTAAAGAAGCAACTACAGGCTGCCATCCAGAAGAAAAAGGCACTTGATCGCCATCTTAACCAGGTGGAGGAGGATATCTACGCGCGTGAGACGTCCTACCTCTCAGAACCGCAAGGAGGAAACATCGTCCGTGGTCTTGAGGCTTTAGCAAAGGCGGGTCCTTCATCTAATGCTGCTGCTCTGAAAAAGAAACCATTGTTCACAGATGATGACCGTATCTTCTCGTTATCTTCACACACCTTTGTCAGACACTTGCAGAAGTCCAGCGAACGTGAAGAGGAAGAAGACTCAGCGGAGAGCACACCGTCCACGGCACAACGAAAGAGAAAAAGAGGAGAATAAGTTTATACACTTGTTTATACTAATGACTGTCACGAAATTGCCTTGTAACGAAGAAAATTTGTAGATGAAATAAAATGACGTGAACCCGCCCAATCGCTCGCGAAGGATCAACAGGTTTTTCTTCGAACAAAATCACACAGGGAAAACAAACCTTTCAAGTGGAATCACTTATCTATCTCCACAGAAAAGCCTGATAAGAAGAGATCCTAAATCTTCTTCATCATGAGATCAAACATTCAATCCCGCACCTTAGTGCCTTTGATCCGTCAATTGCACGTCCAGGCTGCTCCTACTCACTCTCCAGTGACACCCCAACTCTCCCCAGATGTCGTACCACAACCACAATCCGGTCCACTATACACCACTCTGGGACAGCCACCTTCCTTATTGCAAGTCTCATTGACCCCATCACTACCTACCTATATCCAGAATGATAGTTTGCTTACACTCTCCCCTATCGAAAATGTTACAGCTACCCCATTCTTACTTTCCCCATTGAAGCGCATTCTCCTCGGTTTGCATACCTGGAGATACCACAAATTGGAGAGCACTATTCCGGCTACGGCACTGGTGAAGAGTTATCATGGCAAGGGACTCTATGTCTTGTCAATGGATGGTAAAGAGGACTATGCTGTGTTCCCTAAGAGGGCTTTGCTATCGTTTGCTGGATCTGCGCTCAGAGTTGAGACATTGCGTGTTCCCTTTAAGGTCAAGAGAGATACTCAGGGCAAATGGCTGGGAACCAACAGTGAGTTCAAGGAGAGTGGTTTGGGAACCATGCTTGGTTACTCGTTGCTGCAGGGAAGAGGTGATGTTGTCCTTCAAGGTGATGGTGAGATCTACAAGTTGGTGCTTGGTGTTGGTGAGGAGATTACAGTCAAGAGAGACAGTCTTGTTGGTGTGAGCATCACTGGTGAATTGAACTGCATTGAGAGCTGGGAACCTAAGACACACCCAGCCACATCCTCCACCCCGGTGATCACAGCTCCGTCTGCAGACCCAGCATCATCCCAATGGGCATCACAGTGGACCAAATTACAGACCCAGATCTCCTCCTTGGTGTCCAGTGCATCCTATTATGCTGTACGTGCTTGGTCATATGTCTCTCCCGGCGGATCTACGTACGTCAGGGTTGCAGGCCCGCGTACCGTGTTGCTTCAATCTGGTACTGCGGCTTCTTCATTTGGCGCTTTCTCTAAGATGGTTAAGTCCGGCGAACCAATCAGCGTGATCGAGAAAAACATCCAGAGTTCCGCCCAGAAGGAGTACAAAACTGAGGACCTGCTTAGTTATGCAGTGGTTAAAGACGGACAGGTGACTTTTTACTCAACTCCAGACTTTACCGAGACAGTCCAGAAAATCGAAGGGGGCGCAGGAAAGAGCTAAACACGCGTATTAATATCCATACATAACTTCCTTAATTAAGACCAAAACCAAAAAAAGAATACATACATAACTTATAAAAACGTAAGTCTTAGTAAGTTTCTCCAAGCGGTTTGTCTACGAGGGCCTGGGCGTAAAAAGACATGTGTAAAACCGAGCGTGTTTTGTGGTCATAACAACAACTTCTATATATACTAACGTCGTGTAAAAGGACCTCATCGCATTCAGCACCATTTCAAGGAATAATATTCTCCACCTTGTATCCAGTGGTGTGTAACCCGTGAGGCATGCACATACAAAGCCAGAATCCTTCGACGAAAAAAAGAGCACAAAAATAGGGGGGCAAATCAACATCACAACACAAAAACCATTAGATATAAAAGAACCGGAGAATAAAGCACAAAGTGATAAAACACTTGCAGAACTGAAAGAAATGGAGCCGACACCAAATAAAAAATAAAGAGAGGCGTGAAAGAGGAGAAGCGACCGGGCGGGTGTTCTCCCAAAAATAGCATAACACAGAAACGTCATCATCCTAAAACTCCAAAAAAAAAAATCACTCAACCCATGAAGATTACTGATGTTCGGGAACACCATAGCCTGGATTAGGCAAGGAATTCAGGCCCTCGGTTGTGTAATGAGGAACCATGTATCCCATGTGCTGTTGTGGCATGTCCATCGTTGCTGATTGGCTGGATGGCGTCATGGATTGTGAAGAGTGGGCAGGAGTAAGAGGGTCAATACCTTGCTGCTGATGATACTGAACAGCATAATGAGGCTGTGAGAAGTATGGAGGAGGGAAAGGACCCGACTGTTGTTGTTCCTCGTTGTGGTGCGTGTAGAACTGTGGTGGTGGAGGAGGCGGATAAAGTGGGTCATGTGGCTGGTACTCATGAACCGGCATATGAGCAACAGTCGTTTGCATCTGAGAAGGAGAATCAATAAATGGATCAACCGTATACTTGGAAAGAACCTTAGAAAGAGCATCCTCAATAGACGACCAGTGGAGGACCTTGACGTCCTTCTCAATGTGACGTGGCTTTGGGCAGTCATATTGCATAATCAACTGGAAGAACTTCTCAAATCTGGGACTACCTTTGGTAACAGTCAAAGGCTTGAGACTCTGCAAATTACGACGAATTCTGTTCTTCTCCTCAACTGGGAACTTTGCGTGGACGAGGTGTTCGAGCAAAGTAATCAAGTCAACAGAGGTCACATAGTACGTGTCAACTTCACTCCAATAGATACAACTCAGCACAGGCATACCAGGAGTGTACTCCTTTTGAGAAATAGGTCTGAAATGCAATGTCAAATGAGAGAATTCTTGGCTCCAGTTCATAAGAACCAATCTGCGGCCATTCTGGTGCTCCTCGTCCGTCCAACCAGTGGTCATGGACTGGAGATCACCTTGAATGCTGAGAGTCACCTTCACATTAAAAACCCTAGCATCAAACTTAGGCTTGTTGCTTCTTGGAGAACCAATTCCAGATTGCTCGTCCTGTTGTTGCAAAGAAGATGCTCGCACTAAACGTGGCTGCATAGAAAAATGTGGTTCAGAAACACGCTGGTAAAGACCGTGGTGTGCGGAAGGAACCATGTGGTTGTATACCGGCATACGTGGGACATGGAAAGGAGGTGGAAGCTGTTGTGTTTGCTGAATCTGTTGGTGAGACTGTTGCACCAGTTGCTGTTGTTGTTGCTGCTGCTGCTGCTGTTGCTGCTGCTGCTGCTGCGGATCTGAGGAAGACATGTGAACTTGCGCACCCATAGAGGCGTCAGTTTGACCGCCTGAGAGTGGATATGGCGAATATGGACCGGGATCGTAGGCTGAGGGCATACCGTTGAAAGAAGATGCTTTGTAGCGAGTTGGCATCGGAGTATGAGGCGGGGTGATCACGGGCTCGAGACCAAACTTTGAGGAAGATTGTACAACCGATAGTTGTGTGAAAGGGGAATCCAACGTCGCCAGTGATGGAGAGAAGTAAGCCTGTTCAGAGAAACCTGTCAGGTCGAAATGGATCTGTTGGAGAGTCAGCGTGGCGGGTTCCTAGTCGCGTGGGTTCTTGATGAACGTTGTCGAACGTGAGTAGAAAGCAACGGAAGAAGGCGGAAGGGATCACGGTTGTGGGAGACAAAGGATGATCAGTGCAATAGACTCTCAGAGAATAAAGCTTCGAATACGTATGCTGGGATATCTCAGCGAACAAAGTGGGTAGCGGTGAGAATGCACAGCGGGAAAGAAGAAAGAGTTTCTTTTATGTGGGGGACCTGTAAGCTCACAATGGGGGGAACGGAATGTCTGTCCTTCTGTTAAAACCAGTGATGCCGTTGATGTAGTAGGCCAGGAACAATAATATGAAAACGAGATCACGCCTGTGTGGTGTGGTTCCTGCTGGCGTGGAGAGCGAAGACCGGGTTCGAGGGAACGGTTACTAGGCTTGCGTCGGGAAAGGCCCAATAGTCGATTGTTAGCCAGAAGCAGGGGTACACGGGTAAGGGAGAGTGGTATACTCGGGGGACTGTATGGTACAATGGCTAGTGGTGTGTGCCTTAGTGTTGTGAGGTTGGGTAGTGATGACACCCGGGGGGCAGAGCTACTTTTCAATGTGAAGGGATTCAACTGTTGTTTTAAATATCCCCAGCTCAAGATTTGGCAATGTCGCGGGGACTCAGACATTAGATTGAGGGCTTCCACCGAAAGCGTACACACTTTTGCTGCGCATAGTGGAGGAGCCACATCCGCATGCGAGATGAGCGAACAGCAACCTCATGCATGAGCACAGGTCATTCATCAGGGAACATGAGTGACCAATGAGATAGTGAAAGCGAGTGGAAAAGGCCGTGGGCTACCGGTCCACGGCATGCAGGACAAAAAAAAAGAAAAACACAACGTCCTGCAGGTTGACGCGCGGAAGAGCAGGTGCGTGCGATGTCTGAGGGGAGGCAGATGCACATATCTGCTGGAGTCACACTCCCAGACGCATATACGCGCAAGCCCTCCACAACTTGGGAAGTTAGAGACTTTGAGTTTCCAGCCTGCAGGAGAATCTAGCTCACTAAACCATGTTGGGCTGGTCCTGGCGATTTTGTGGAAGGCTCTTCCGGTCAAACCCGCCCACGGCACTGCTCTGCTCTCCCCCACACAAGCACTACTGGGCGATGACACCATATGACATTATCTCCTGGTGGCGGAGGAAATGCAATTCCAGGTAATCCCGACGCGTCCATGCGTTGGGCTAGACGTGCAGATCTTCTGATCGCGACAAATGGACGAAGGCTCTCTAAGCCAAAGTGGCTTGATAATCGTCATACCATTTAGGGATCCTACTTTAACGAAGACTCTAAAATCAAAATCTGGATATATAGCAGTGCCAATACTTTTCGTGCGTAATATGCCATGACTTTGGATCGTACAACACGCCCGATGGAGCTGAATGTCCCGTGTATCGAGAAAAAAAAATAGGCCATCCCGCTCGCGATTGCTAGACTTGTGTCCGCCTTCTGAAAGGGCTTTAAGGTGAGATCCATGTGATGACATTGTATCTTACTCCTTTAACTACATATATGTGAAAGCTGAGCCTCAAATTATTGCGGGGTCCCGCCCGCTTCTCGGACTTTGTTTCGTTCTTGAACCTCATTGCTGTCAACTCGGCAGGCTTGCCTAGCACAATAGCAGACATACATCAACCTCGGTTAAGGAAACTAATAGTTTCTGGGCAATCTCCAAGCGATATACACATTATGCTTAGAGTAAGACCACTATAAGTACAAATCATGCCCCTGTTGCAAAGCTCGCAGGATTTCTTCTTGGGTATGCGCAGTAGTGTCCCCCAATCCCTTCTTGGTAAACCTAATCTCCGCCACTTTTGATGTATACCGAAAAAGACTTTTCCTGAGGTATGTCGGTAAAGAAATGTACAAGATATGGGTTTTATGATGTACTAGGATGGGGTGATCTCCTTGAACGAAGGAGAGGCTGTTAGCATTGTCCTGTGCGCTCACAAGTAGCTCGTACCGGGCAATGGACAACGCCCTATGCCATGTGCTCTAGAGTGTGCTCTGGGGTTAAGGGGACTAATAGACCCATGGAAGCAATTAACGTCTCGAACAAGATGAAGATGATATCTGTGTTTGTCCCCAGAAGAGACACCAAGATTACCACCCGATGACGGAACATAAGCGGAAAACGACTCGCTTTAAGCAGCGCGCACCGGGTCTTACTCAGAACTCCACAAAAGACCTACCCACCTTGAGGCAACTTGCGGGAAGGCCCAGACAAACTCCGCAAGCGAGGGTCTCCCAACGCACATTTTTGATATTCTTGGTTTAAACAGACAGACCTACCACGTTAAGCGGGTCTTGGTTACCCGATCCCTTATCTACATAATTCTTACTTGCCAAACGTGGTTGTTCTGTATAGACATTTTTTACTTTTTGTTACGGGCCACACCGTGATGCTCGGGACGGGTCGAGCCGAGGGGTAAAGCCTGGGGTCTCTGCGGATCTCCGTCTGTTTAACGTTTGTTCAGGGGGCAC